>RCHF01000153.1:37501-67975 GCA_003987895.1 Neonothopanus nambi
AATGAMASCCATTCCCCCAACACATCTAGCTGCTGTGCTCTACGGTCCTCACGATCTTCGTCTTGAAAGACGTCCTACTTGGCCCCCTGGTCCTGGTCAGTGTCAGGTTGAGATAAGGGCAACCGGATTGTGTGGTAGCGACTGTATGTGTCATCTCTTACCTTCCTATCATCATCGTGCATGCTCAGTGAACATCCAATGTAGTGCACTACTACCATGCCTTCCGCAATGGACCCTTCGCCGTTCGGTCCCCTCTCGTCTTAGGCCATGAATCTTCTGGGACAATCACCGCCCTCGGTCCTGGAGTTGCAGCGCAATATCCCGACCTATACGTTGGAAGGAACGTCGTCGTCGAATGCGGTGTACCCTGTCGTGGTTCAACCTGCAAGTACTGTGCATCTGGAAGGTACAACCTCTGTCCTCGCCTCGCATTTTGCAGCAGTGCCAAGACATTTCCTCATCGCGACGGGATGCTGCAGCAGAAAATCAACCACGAAGCATGGTGTTTGATACCGTAAGTATACACATCATTCATAGTTGAAGATCAGACCGCTCAAAGAGTTTTACTGCCAGCCTTCCATCTGATCTTCCGCTTTCGCTTGCATCCCTCGTTGAACCGCTCTCGGTCCTCATCCACGCCTCTCGCCGTGCAGGTCTTATGCCACCTAACACCGGCCCTTCACTTGGACATTCACCCTCTCCACTCAAACTCGGTGGTAGTTCCAAGGAAAATGGAACTAGCCACTCATGTGAGACGAGAGCAGTATCTGGCGCAAGAGCCCCGACCTATCCCTACGCTCATACCACGAGCAACGGTTCCACAGCTAGCCAAAGCGGCCCACGTATCCTTGTATTCGGAGCTGGTACCATCGGTCTTCTCGCCTGTGCCCTCGCAAAGGAGCAATTCCACGCTTCACGTGTGTGTATAGTCGATATCGATCGCAAGAGGCTCGACCTTGCTGAAAAGAAGCAATTTGTGTTCGGAACGCCCGAACAGGAAGGCGAGACGGATTCTGGAGAGGAAAGCAAGAAATGGGTCAACACATACTGTTTATCTTCCCCTGGAAAGTCAAAGGATACCAACAAATCCGAGAATCCGGAGGAATCGCTCAAACGCGCCAAGACGACCGCTACGCTCGTCCTTGATGCCTTCGGCGAGCCAGAGGGCTTCGATTTCGTGTTTGAGTGTACGGGAGCTGAGCCGTGCGTGATTTTGGGTCTTTACGTGAGTATCATTTTGTCACCCTTCAGCTTCATTAAGATACTCACGCCGAATATCATTCAGTGTACGCTCCCAGGTTCGACCCTCCTCCTGATCGGAATGGGCTCCCCCATCATCTCCTCCTTCCCGCTAGCGCATGCTGCCCTGAGAGAAGTTGATATCATCGGGAGCTTTAGGTATGCGGATGCATGCGGGGAAGGGGTTAGATTGATGGGAGGGGGCGAGGGAAAGAATACTTCGGACTCGGACATGAGTTCGGCTACAGCTGTAAAGAGCGTAAGCAGTGCCTTGCACGAAGTAGGCAATTTCCTGCCTAGTCCGTCATTCGTTGACAAGCTTTCCTCGCTCATCACCCATCGGTTCCCGTTGAGCGAGGCCGGACGAGCATTTGAACTGTTAAGTAAAGGAAGGGACGAGAAGGGCGAAGGTGTTCTAAAAGTATTGGTTGAGAATTAATGGAACAGTCACGGAGAATCAAGCTTACCAATGGGAATAGCTCTTGAATGATGGTGACGGAATGTATGGCTTTTTCTGGGACTTTCATACGGGTACTGAATCGTACATTTTTCTTCCTCGGTTTATTGAGAAGTACAATTTACTTGTGTACATATACATTCTGCTTCATTTTTCGCGTATTAGAATCTGTATGTTGGAGTCATTCTGTATAACACAACCTGTATAACATTTCGTTCAATATTAGTAAAGCTTTCTCTGAAACTCAATTCGTGATACCTTTCTTACCGTTGCTTCAAGTTTTTCAAGCGAGAGGAATCAAGCAAGGTTTGCGTCTGGTCCACAAATCTAAACATGTTGAGCAGAGCGGAAACTGATCCGGAGAAGGAGGAACTGGGGACGAAGTGGTGCAACGACAGCAGCGGAGTTAAAGAGCTGTTGGAAGCATATGAGATAACCCTTGTATAGGCGTGAATCTACAAGATCATCTGCTTCAAGACGTTATCCACTAATGTGAACTGGAGCAGAATGAAACCCCGAAGGTTCAGTAGAGTTGCCGCAGCTGGACTGAGTTGCGCAAAGATGTCTCTTCTAGCTGGTTGGAGTATTTGAAAGGAAGTTTGAAACGTGGTTGTGGAAAGAGAAGACCGAATGCACGTATCATCCACTTTCGTTTACCCCACCGCTCCAAGACCGGGCAACCGTCAGCCTGCTGGTGACTGCTAGTGAAAGTCTTGTGAAGTTCCGAGTGCCGATGTATGCATACCACGTTAGGCTTCCTGAAAGTGTGATAAGAACGTTTAGAATTTTCGTTTTACGAAAGCTATATCTCGTATTCCAAACCGAACTGAACTTGATGGCAAGACTCTGGGCTTTGGTTGCAGCGTGCGTACCATACGCCGGATTACCATTTTGCGAAAGAAGACCAATGGTGTGTTGGGAGTAGAGACTGAGCCGACTAATAAGTGTATAGCATGTTTGAGATAAAGCTTGACATCTTCTTTTAGGTGAAGAAAGTGCAATGAACCATAGTACCCGAGAGAGAGCTCCAAGTTCATGGGCGCGTCGCGGACTCGGTTCAAGCGCCTGTAAGCGCGCGCGAGTTACGTAAGACACTCGGCATCACTCGGCTGAGCTTCAAGCGCCAAGCGCTTCAGTTCTGGCCATTCTTGACGTCAACGTCCAAAGCAAAATTTCAACGATTACATTCAATCTAGGCCTCAGGCCTGTAGCCTCCCTCTCGTTTAGCCGCCAACTAAGCAAAGCTAAACTCTCATTGTTATATCGTAATCTCCTATATTCTCTAGGCTTAAGCATGCTTCTCAGTCTCTGGGTAGCATCATCGTGCCACATGATTTCGTCTCCTAGTCGTCTCTCCAATGCAGGCCAGTCTTGTCCCCAGGCCCCAAGCTATATATGAACACATCATACTCATTGTGCGTTTGAATCGCCTCTGTAAATTAAAGACTGGACGAGCCACATGACTATTTCCATACCCTCAATGCAGTGTACACCACTAGCTCTGGTGACCTGGCAGAGCTGATGCCGTTGCAAGTATACTTGAATTCTGATTTCATACCTCTATAGGCAACATAACGGACCGAAGTCGTAATTAGCGTCTTCGCAAGTCCTCCTTAAAAGGATAATCGTGGCGTCTTCTTGCTTCTCTCCGAGGAAATCGTAATGCTTTCGAGGGCAGCCCACCTGGAGCTATGGTACTTCAGCGGTATACCAAGAAAGAGTTGTCTATCACTTTAGTCACAGGCGTGGCGTAGGCGCAAGTGTGTTCATCTTTAAGGCTTATTTTGCATGCCCAGCACAGTGGATGTCGGATACGTAAGTTGGGTTACAGGACGGAGGCTAGAGCAGAAAAGGTCTCTGAAGCTGAAATCAATCAGAGTATCTGTTGTGGATGTGACTGGTTCAGTCTTCGCAATTCAATCGACAATCACAGGGCCTCAGCACGCAATGATACAGCTTTCCCAGATATGCGAACTTCAGCTCGATCCATGCAGACTACACAGAGCAGGGTGACTACCAGTGCACCTTGTAGACCTTGGCATTTATTCGATAGACAGGAAATTTGGACGAAGTGGATCCGATACGGGCCCGAGATACGCAGCGAAGTCAAAATCTTCACCACTACAGATCTGTGTTTATTTCTTCAATGAACTTTTCCTAATGTAACTAGACTCAATGCATCTAGACGCTCGCGTGCCCGACAACTGTACTAGGACCACACAAGTGGAGGGCGTATCACAAAGCACACGTTTAGTACAGAGCTCAATGACAATAATTCAATCGAGGCGCACATTTTCTCGAGCTTAATTACAAATCAGTTCAAAGTTATGAACTTACATATATATTAGCCCTTGAAAGCGGAGAATTTATGACCGAGTTGGACCGTGGACGGAGCATAGAGCTCCTACGAGACTGAACGAGCCATTGAGGAAAATACAGACTAAACACATCCAGTGCTACAGCGGTCCCATACGCAGTTTATGTCGTATCACTGTCCGAGTCCTTTGGTCCATTGAGACTTAGGTTTGCGGCCAACGTCAGTCTAACAGCCAGTCGGCTCGCTCGACTAACGAACAACCCGATAGGTTCAGAAACAGTTAGAACATTCGAATGACCAGCTCGTCCTATCGATTCAAATTCAATACTACTATATGAACCAATGGACTCAAAGAAATATACTTACGTACCCATAACGCTGGGAATCTCCGGCCCAGCTGTTGAATAGTACACGACAGGGAGCTAGTCAATGACCTACGTACTAAAAGGCTTCCTACCCTCTGGCAAGTTCCGACTCCGTGCAATCGGATGGGAGTATCTCAAATCAAACCACCATGTTATCCAGTCGGGGGTGCCGATGAGAGGGGTCACGGCAATGAGCCCAGCAGTCAACTCGGACGTCGGGACGAACATTGCGAAAGAACGGGTGGGCAATCATCCATGAGTAGAGCCCATAATAGGGATATATGGGTCACAGGCAAGGCACATGCGTCAGGAGCCAGGGTATCCCAGAATCTTGGGACCACCATAAGAATGTTGCGGACTGCTCGTGCAGCGACGTACGTACGTACGTACTCAGGCTATTGGGCGTGATTGACCAGGTGGCTAGAGTCCCCATCTGCAGTCGGACTCCGAGGATCTCAAGAGCCGCTAAAACAGTATGGCGCAAGTGTACCTAAGAGGATGATTGGTAGTGATCGTGTAGCGCTGAGCAAGATATCACTTATCGCTTCCAAAAGATGAGCATCCCGAGAACGCGGGACAAGTTCCCTTTGCTTATGGCTAGATTTGCTGGCTTTTCTGCGATAGGTCGGCGCAAAGGACGAAGGCGTACGTAGCGAGGCCCAATTAACCCATATCCCGGACGGTCGTAGGTGAACACAACCATATCGAAGACAGAAGAAAGGGTGACTTCTGTGGTTTCACGCAAGCACGACCTTCAGAAAGCATGCAAGCTCGGTAGAAAACAAGCAAATTGCCGTTCTGAAATGGACACGCATTTAGTTTCTCCGGCAAATGGGGTTGGTATGTCATTGACATCAGGACATACTAGCAGGTATGCCTAGCAAGATTCACTTCCCCTCACAGGTGACTCCGGCAACAGCATTACATAGTTTGAAAACCAGAGAATCGCATAGAAATGCCGTATACGTTTCCGTTTTTGAGATGACACCCCTTCCCTCCCCATCGGATGGTCGTTCCGGAAAACTTGAAAATCGTTCCCAACGTGTTAATACTGCATATCTCCGGCGATCAGAAGAGCAGTCAAAAATACGATAGTGAGGTAGCGCATCAGGACTCGAGTTCCAAGAATTTGGCGGTCAATGAGGAACGTTCCGATTCAATTGGTTTAGTGCATGACACGGAGGAAAAAGCACAATATGCCACGAACTAAAAGAAGACATGTGCAAGGCCACGAAGAAGAGTCTTGCGTACCGAGGTATCCCATAAGCAACGTCTATATGGGCTTGTGCTACCGCCTGCTTGTTATATCAGGTGATCTGAAATGAGTAACAGAAATTGAGGATCGACTGATGGCAGATAATTGCGCGCACTTTTGATTAGGGGGATGAATAGCAGGGGTCACTTGGGACGAAACGACCGCCAGATAACTCGAGGCCCCAAGGAAGAGCCAAAAGTAAACAAAGTTAGGGAGCAATCCCACAGAAAAGTTTCGGCGCTCTTAGTTCGGGCGACCTAAGTCCCAATGTCATCAGACCAAGAGCAAGCGAAAGGCAGAAGACCATTGACTGTTTTCTGAGATACTTTCGCAAAGTATGGTTATTCATCTAAAATCTAGGGTGTATACACGATTAGACCATTAATCCATCATATGATTGAGAAGAAACTCACGAAACGATACCGTCGTCTGTGCACGCCGGATGAAATGAACCACCCCGTTCTATTCAGGAGATCTTAAACGACAAGGTTTGATACCGCACGAGGATGGCCTATCGTACAGATGGTAGGGTTAAGAAAGTTTAAGAAAGTGGACACAAAGCAGATCTTGCCCTTCAACGCGGCACCAAAACGCTAGGGAGAATGACAAGTCGTTCTGGCTTGTCGCCAGACTACCGTTTTACTGAAATGTCACCGGAGGTTTGCAGTTCATGAGAAGTTTCTTTAGGGAAAAGTGTAAGTCTCGTTAAAGATGAGCCAATTCCAGAGTCGCTGAGAGTAGTAGTATGAAACTGCCAAGAGTTGTAAAGAGTCACTCTGAGCAATTCCGGATTCGTGCACGCGACCCCACGTGGTGCCAGACTTGTCCAATGCGACGGACACGAAAGGAGGCTTTCTCGAGCACCTACTAATGAATCTTTCAAAATTGTAATCTGTGAGAATAATATACAGTGTTCAATATCCGTTACAAAGAATAAAAATAAGCCTTTTAGTCAAAACAATAAAATATCCATATACGCTGGGTCCCATTCACTCGAGAACCTCAACCTCTTGTCCGGCATACTTTTCATCGGAAGCTACCTGCGCAGCTTGAGCTGGAAGTATAATCATCTGAAGTCTTTCACTGAGTGCCGATTTCAAAGCATCGTCCAACTAGAAAAAATGATAAGAGTCACTGATGAATCTATGAATGTCAACCCAGACGATGAACGACTCACCATTCCATTCGACGCAAGAAAAGTTAACTGACGGAAAACTTGCCCGACCCCAATTCCTTCGCATTCATGCACAGCGCCTTGATTGAATGCCTTCATCATTGTAGACACAGAACCCGACTTCTGACTCTCAAACTCTAAATCACTCCTCTTCCTGAACCTAAACCCTCTCTTCAATACAGCACAATTGTTCTCACTCCTCTGCGCTCTAATAGCACATATCGTCTGATTCTTGCATTTTTCATACTTGCCGTGGTCACCATCACTATAAAAAGAACACCCGCCACCCCTAGTCCTCCTCTTCAGACGCTGATACATCCTGAACGCCGTATCGTTTGACTCAAACACTTCCGTCACTTGATGCCAAAATGCTGGCGAAAGCGAGCGGGAAGGTTCGATACCACCAGGTATGAGCGAACCGTATGTGGACCGAGCGCTGTACAATAACTCCCAGGTGGCTAGAATGCGGGAAATGTGAGTACCATCGACCCACTAACAATATAGTATGCACTAACGCTCAGTTTGATAATCAGGGTCTGATAGGTTAGCTGAATGGGAGATACTACGGGTCAATGATATGCCCTCAAGATAGTGAATGTACACGGCACGTACTGGCATAGACTTTAGCATCCATAATTTCATAAGTATCCGGATCAACATCATACACCTTGAAAGCAGGATTTCCACCTAAACGTCGTTCAATGAATACGAAAGAGACCATATACGTCTATCTTACTCCTAGGCGTCAGTGCGGGTGCGATCCATGCCATACTTGTTGCCGTGTCCTTAGTCTGGTGACTATAATCCGAGTACGCAATCTGAAATTCATCCTAATACCACGAATTATGAATCGGGATCGGAGAGAATGAATCTTAACTAACCGCATGTGTGTGCCCGAAAAACTGTCCAGCGATGGTGTGTCGATATCTCTGGATTACTTGATCGTAATAATGAGACTAGCCATTCTGTCAGTCTGAACACAAGATACATTGGCTGATGAAATCACAAACCTGATCATGGAATACATCTCCACCTCCGGGAGGCATATGTCCAATGATCCAAGCGCGCTGACCTTCGTCTTCGGCCAGTTGAAGTTGAGAAACGATGAATCGCAGAATACCGTTAGGATCCGGCCTATCAGAACGTGCAATTCGTATCAAATGTAGAACTGAAGAAGGTTCCCGAGGACTTACTGCTGGATATCGGAGTCATACAACCAGAAACTAAACACAAACGTGAGGATACACTACAAAATGGGCAAGAACTCTAACGGGCTTACTTGAGCTTATACCAAAACGCATTATTTATGGAGATGATTCTTAAAAATTCCGTGAGCTAGACGCTCATATCAAACGATAGAGAATGCTCACCGCAGGCTAGTTCCAGGGACCACACTAGAGTAACTACCAGAATGGTGGATCAATTGGTTCGCGGCTTTACGCCCAATCCATTGCTATGAAATTAAAATCAGGCTTCAATCACCATAAACATCAGTAACCACCGCCTACATTCCACTCAGTGCTAGTAGTGTCAAACACCCACTGAGCATCCTGCGCATGTTTGCTTGTATCTCTCGGAAAGCTATTAACAGGTGACACTTCACTAAGAGATGACAAGGTGAATGGTTGAAATCAGAGGGGGACGAGAATAAGAGGCATACTGATTTCCAAGAGCGGGAAACACAGGTCGTGTAAGAGCGTTACCGAATTCAGATGTGAATAGCTCGATGTCCGCGATCACATCACTGTAAGGATGATGAGACATGAATCCTGAGATAGAATGCAAGGGCTTTTTACTCTTGATTGACAAGCCACACGGCACCTAGATAACACGGGGGTTTTCAGTGACAAGAACTCGAATTCTACCACCGGATTCTTACCATCCACGACGTCTCCTGTGAATATCGAAAAATTATGCTCGGTACGATCGACAGCTTGCAACAGGGATTCTGATAACGTCCGAGGTGTGTCACAAGCATGRTTTCCCAATGGCCCAGCAGGGTTTAATGCAGGATCCGTCTGGTCTGTGAAATTTCTGCAACACAGAGGCTTCGTACAATTCGCTTCCGAGCCGGTCTAACCGACCTCCATCAGTACTATTAAAAGTCGTCTGAAAAGCGGATTTACAGAGTATTCCCGGTCAATGTGTACATCACTGAAATGGACAACTTGAAACGGAGAGCTGCCAGAAGATCGGAAAATCTTTGGTTCTTTGGGCGGGGGTTTTGGAAATGATATGGTGTAGTTATTGATAGGTGGTTCAGGACATAATCCCAGGAGGGCGTTACAGAATTTGGTCGAAGTTTGACCGTAGAGAGACATAGATCTGAGGTCATGGGCGAGGATAGGGCCTGGGCCAAGAAATATTCCAGAGCATACATCATCATCTTGAAGCTAGAAACTATTAAGCAAGAAACAATACAAGAGCTGCGAGCAATATTTACTTTAAGAGTCTTGCACACTGTAGTCAAAGTCTCTACAAACGCGTCATCTCCTAGCAGCGCCGTACCCTTCAAAGACACCAGAAGCGAGTGGCAAGAAGCACAATCGACTGCATGCTCGATTGCATAAATAATTTCGTCTACCAGAGATGCTTGTACGCTGTACGCTATAGACACCAAGATTGCTGTCGTCAATGAGGGAATAAGACGCTGCCAGAGCATGTTTGAAGAGAGAATAGATAAATGATTCAACTAAAAGAATTGAATGTCTATGTAGGCCCCTCAGGACATTCAGTACATGCGCGATGGATGCTGGAAAGCAGAGAATCGGGCCCACGTCATCTACCGCAAGCGCGACAACGACGCGATTAGGCGCCCGCGAACTGCCGGAAATTTGAAACTCAGATGTCACGTGTGAGTGCTTATGCAATACAGATTAAGCGCCCTGGGCGCGCTTCGTCTAATGGCACTGACTTCGATGATCCCGACTGTCAGAATCTATCCACGTCGAATTCTATAATCTCATTATGCTCGCAAAATCCCACTGAAGCTCCAAGGACTCTCACTATGAACACTCTCAGGAAGTTCTGCTCACGGTACACTCCAAACCAATGAGGACTCCGAAAGTCGAATGGGCTCAGCAACCGACTCTCATACCTGCTGAGGCGCAAAATTAGCTAGTCTTCGGAAAAGCTGGGCAGCGGACAAATCAGCAGACTCCTCGTGAGTGTGTGAGTGGAGAAAACTCACGGCATCGCTAAGGCTTCTAATTCTTCAAATAACAGCATATTCTCAATTTTAATTTTACCAAGCTATTCTATGTATGTTTAATTTCACCTTTCGAGTCCATCCCAACCTTCCCATTCTCTCGCTCTCGCGATGCGCCCACTCTCTATTTTTGCCTTGTCTCTCCTTTTAATTACATGTGTGCTTGCCGAACTTTCGCCGTGTTCTGACGCGGATGCCAGTGTTGATTATGTTGTCGTGGGTGCAGGAGCAGGCGGTGGACCGCTTGCAGCTCGTCTAGCTGAAGCCGGATTCTCAGGTGCGCTATGTTGATCTTGGAACATTCGATGGTGGATGTTGAAATGCTGGTTCCAGTGCTGGTTGTTGACGCTGGTCACGATGTCAACAATATCAATACTACCATCCCTCTGTACTTTATTCGTTCCACCGAAGGTCTGAATTAGAACCATTATCCATAGCCGTCACCTAATTGTCATCTCGGATAACGCAGATCCTCAGCTTGAACTCAATTATACCCTGGACGAATACCCTCCTAATTTCAGGATTCAAAAAAATGATGCATGGTATGAACGGTTTGTTTCGGAGGCGCGTCTCCGTGAAAGCTTAAACTTTGGACATATCTAGGTATCCTCGTGCTCGTGGGGTAGGGGGCTCAACAGTTAGTGTCGTCTGTTATCTACGTTTTATACGGAGAAGAACTGATCTGCGGAAGTAGATACATAACGCCTTGATCAACATCATTGCGGAAACCAAGACAGATTTCGACACCCTCGCTTCTACGTTCAACGACCCAACCTGGTCGCGAGATAATATGCAGAACTACTTCAAGAAAATTGAAAATAATCAATATACCGTCATTCCGGACTTGGTAAACCATGGATATAATGGCTGGCTGAAGACCGATCTGAACCCAATTCTTACTGTTTTGAATCCTAAGTTCCTTGGTGCGTGTCGTTCTCCGATCTCGAAAGGCAAAGATCTGAAAATTAATATACGTTATGATCAGATCTTCAAATCGTAGATTTCGCAGCAACGCTAACCGCATTGAACCTCCCACCTATACTCGATCTCAACGACCTTGCCAGCGACGGAGCTCTCGGGGTCACCATGCCCAGCTTCACAGTTGATGAAAATCACTTGCGCTCAAGTGTCCGAGACAGGCTGGTGAACGTGAATCAAACTAATCCGGGACTGCAATTTGCATTGGATACTCTAGCTACCAAGATATTGATCTGTAACAGGAGTAATGGCATGCCCGCGGCTTACGGAGTAGAGATTGCTCCAGGCGCAGCTCTTCCAGTCGCTAGTAATTTCCAAGGCAAGGAAGATCTGGTTACCCAAACCATCACAGCGAGACGTGAAGTCATTGTTTCGGCGGGTGTTTTTCAAAGTCCTCAGCTAGTGCGTAACATGAGTTTGGCCTGTAAAATGCCACCAACTAAAAATTCACTCTAATAGCTCATGGTGTGTTCGCTCCGTGATTATAAGAAGCTGCCAACATATCGCTAAATGTCTCTATAGCTCTCTGGTATCGGGAACAGTACGCTCCTTCGTGAATTCGACATAGAGCCTCTCGTTGATTTGCCCGGCGTTGGCAACAATCTACAAGGTTAGGAGGATTCACTTGCGCTGTATCTTGGCAAACGGATTGAAATAGTTCACAGACCATGACGAAATCGCTACGATTTGGCGAATGAAGCAAAACTTTTCCATTTTGAACGGATGTGTTCTTCAGCCTGATCCTGCTGAAGATCCCTGTCTTGCATTCTGGGAACAAAATGACCATCTGAACGTATATTCCTTTGGAGGTTCTTTCGAGTCGATTATCTCTCAGTCAAGCGATAGCCCTGAACCAGACATTTTAACCTATTGGGAGCCGGCATATTTCGAAGGCTTCATAAGAAGTAGGTTACACTATATCTTTGAGTAATGAATTGCTGATAACTTGCATTTGACGTCAGGTTTCCCTGAGGACTTCGTTAACAACAAGAACGCCGTGACTGCTGTCAATCTCAAAGCCCACCCGTCATCAAGGGGCACAGTACGCCTCACGGGATCTCATCCTCAAGACCTCCTCAGCATCCAGAAGATGCACTTCCAAGCGCCGAATGGGCCGAAGGACGTCGCTGACCTTCGAGAAGGAATCAAGCGCGCTCGGGCCGTTATGCAGAATCCTTTGATTCTGCCTTTTGTCGAGAAGGAGATTTTCCCTGGTCCTCAAGCGCAGACGGATGATGAGATTGACAATCATATTCTTGAGAATATATTTGGTGCGGCTGTTTTCTGGTGAATTTCACTTTGACCGCTTTGACTGAGACGATGGTTTACTTCTAGGTCATCACGCTTGCTGCACAAATCCTATAGGAGCAGATGACGGTATTTGAAAATCCAAGCTCTCTTTTCTTGATGGTTCTTATATTTCCTCAGATCCGAACGCAGTTCTCGACGGTAACTTTAAAGTGCGGGGGGTGAATAGCCTTCGCGTCGTTGACGTGAGCTCTTGGCCAAACGTACCTGGATACTTTGTGACGACACCGACTTACATGGTAAGACCTACTCGTTCGAAAATCATTTATATCACTGAGAATGGGCTAGATTTCTGAAAAAGCGGCGGATGTCATCATTGCAGATGCAAAATGAGGCTTTGAGGACCGTTCAAAGACAGTGAGATTTTCACCTCAGAACACTGTTAGCTATCATTTTCCGCGAGTACTTTGATTCTTTACAATACGAATGTCAAGGCTATTATTATAAGCTATTATAAGACTCTACTGCGTTGTGAGCTCATCATCTGTCCAATTGCCAGCGGCTTCCTCGAAGTCACGGCATAATATCAGGGCTATTATTATAAGACTCTTCTGCATGCTGCGTTGTGAACTCATCATCTGTTTAGCTGCCGACAGCTTTTTCGAAGTCACGGCATTTCTTCAAGTGGAAAGCGCTAGCGAAGGTTATTAGCAAGAAGTGGATAGAAGATCGTGAGACGTTAGTGGCGTAATAATTTTTCAAACGTGTCCGCGTCGTAAGATAGTGTGTATGCGTTCAAAAAGATCGTTCTTTGTCTGAGTGCTACCTGGTATGTAGTGGAGTACAAGTAGGGATAGTTAGGGACAAATTGAAGTATATGAGGGAAGGTGAGATAGCTAGTCGAATAAAACGTTCAACCTCCTCAGAGCGAGGAAGGGTGTACTAAGGATTTCCACGAGTAGGCGAAGTGATCAGAGGAGCCGCAGAAGGAGTAGACATATTCCCGGATGCAACTCCTACAAGCCTTCTCTCCCTTGAGATAACCATAGATGCTGAAAGCAAGACGGATGGGTTTCCCAGCCGGCATGATGACCTGTCCATCTTTGATGCGAGCCCAGAGAGGTTTTGGGTCCCGGGAGGAGAAGCCGCCCGACTTGTGACCCCGCTGGCCGTATTCTCTAACTGTCCGATGGCCTGGAGAATAAAATTCGGCGTGTTTTCTTTCATCCTCTCAAAGAGCGGCTTGTTGAAATGCAGTTCCTTCAATTTGCTGCCGGCGACGGTGACCATGGAAGCTAAGGGAGCTAAGAGTGATAGTGCCTCTGCCGACTTGGGGTTGTTATTGCGAGCGACTTGCCTAGCATCTCTGGAATCGCTAGCGACGATGAGAACAGGTTTGCCCATATAGCATTTAGCCGCAGCATTCTTCAATTTCTTCTCAGAAGGTCGGTATAATACTCCAACAGGAATTCTGAAGACTGTATGACCTGCCCCGCGATCAGCAATTGCATCGTCGATAACGTTATGTTCGTCAGTGGCCTTGTCTTTCTTTGCTTCCTGCATGTCCGCCAATCCATCTTCCATACGTCCCATGTAGATTTGGGAGAGACCTTTGTTGAATAATACTTCTGCGGAAAAGAGTCTAAACTTGAGGCCGAGTTGTTCATAATTTATGGCCTAGTTTGTCCGCAAGGAATGTAATGCCTCTTCAAAGTCCTTGTATGCCAGATCGTACCGAGCGAGCAGAAAATTAGAGACTCCACATTGGAAGTGAGCAACTGCCAAGTAATTGTCCAGTCCGGTAGCTTCAATAAACTTCTCCACAGCAGCTTCATGTTCGCCTAGTGTTGCGTAAATGAGACCCATGTTTGTCAAAATCCTGGACGAGTTGGCAATACGGGAGAAAAAGCCTAAAGCCTTTTCAAAGTCTTCCTCGTCGTAAGCCTTGAGAGCGGCGGCCCAGATCTCGAGTTCAACTTTAAGAGACAGTGGCATTGAAGGATGGCGAGCTGATCGTAGAGAATTGATTTGGTGGCTGGAGAACAGAGCGGAGTAGATCGTCTACGAGTTAAGTAATTATAAGAAAAGAGTGAATGAGTGAATGAGAGCCAACTTCCAAGTCCCAGAGGGTAGAAGCGGGGAGGGAGCCTGATTGCCACAGTAGTAGCGCAAGACAATGCAAATTACATTCAGGGCCTTTCCACTACATCACCGTGTCGGGCCACCACCAGTGCCACTGTCCACACACGTCTTCAACTTATACATAAAATCCACTTGGAAAGATGGCGTCGAGGTCATATATATAATTCTGTTTCACCTCCTCATTTGGTTATATTTCGTGCAGTGCGCTTTGTTTTATTCTTCATTTGTATCTTATTGACATCGGGAAATCGTGAACATGTTTTATAGTCTCATCTAGTCTCATGTCCAAGACGTCCAAAAGGATTACCTTATGTCGACAATGCGCCTACTCCATCGAATGTCTGCACTGTGGCGATTCGGATATCCAATCTCAGAAAGCGCAGTTACGCACCTTCTACACTCTCCAAAAATATCAGGAATCAAATATCTCGCTCCATGCTGAAGAACTGCAGCATGACATAGACCGTCTTGATGCTGAAATGCGCCGGCTTCGACGCACTCTTTCTGAACTGGAAGAAGCTCGGGAGTACCTCCGGGAGAGTCGCGACCATGCGAACGGCTTGCTCGTTCCAATACGCCAACTACCCGTCGAGGTGCTCAGCGAGATTTTCTCCTTCGTTGTCGAGACCGAGACCCTAGACAAGTTCCCTTTACCGAAGCAAACTTTGTATCTCTCCCAGGTTTGTCATCTCTGGAGGAACATTACAACGTCATGGCCGAAGTTATGGGCGATTGATAAATGGACCATCGATACCTCTCCGGACAGCTCTGCCTACATCAGTAACATCTCTCACTATCTCGAGATGTCGAAACCGCTTCCTCTAAATCTTGACCTTCAAATGGCTTACCCTTGCTACGGAAAAGAGACAAATCGCGAGCTCCTTCATGTACTACTTTCATACTCCGATAGATGGCGCTCAGCTCGGATTGAAATTGATCCAACGCTTATAGAGCATACAGGAGCTGCGCTGGGGACCCGCACCTTCCCTGAAACAGGTTATTTCCCTAACCTAGAAGAAGCTGATTTCAAAGACGAGGAAGGCGAGAAATTGATCCATACAACGAATTACTTGTCAAAATTACTTCATTCAACGAAGTACTTTTCAGTGGCTCCCATGTTACGCTCCCTCGTTCTCGAGGCTCTTATTCCTAGCTCTGCGTTTCCGTACTCCCAATTGGAATCGTTGACTATCGGTCATTTCGGCCTGGAAACCGATTGGGAACTTCTTAGTTCCTGTCTCAGGCTGAAAAAGCTCGTTCTGAAGAGTAACCGTTTGATGGACAGAGATTGGACATTCCCACTATTATCCTCTACGATAGTCTTTCCCCTACTTTCGGTCTTAAAGATCGATTACACACGTCATATGGATGGTGGAGGCCCAGTGCCCATCGCCCTCCGTAACTTCACGCTACCATCATTGAACTCGTTATGCATCTGTTCCATTGCTCTTACAAAATGGTCCGACTGTTTAGAGCACTTCAAGTCGTTCATCCTACGATCATCATGCTCTATCAAAGAACTTTGTCTGCGCGGGGTAGAATTGACGACAGCGGAATTTCAAGAAACATTTCAGCTTGTACCCAATCTTACCGATTTCGAGTTTATCCCTTCTCTTGCTACCATCGACACTTGGCTACCGGTTTCTGCTGGGTTGGTTGATCTCCTCACTCCTCGTCCAGCCGTATACCCGCGAAAAGTTCAAGTTCTTTTACCTGCTCTTTTGCGCTTAGAAATTTGTATCTCAGTGAATGAAGTAATCTTGAATCGAGTTGCTGCTATGGTCGGGTTGAGGGCGTGCAATTCGGAGGTGGCTTCCCTGGAGTCGTTCATTTTTATCGTTGACGCTATCGAACATAAGATGCCTGGTTTTCATGTTCCTGCGGAGCTGCAGGCTCTGGGTGACTCCGGGCTCTCGTTGGTGATTATGTTTATGAAGCACAAAAACCTTTCTAACATACTTTGCCGCTTAGACTAGATAGGCTTGAGCATGTATGATAGTAATATTTATTCATATTAAATGCACTTCCTTGATTGGCTTGATCCTGCACCCAATCATGAAGTCTGCTCTCTTCGACACCGGCCATTGCCATCAAGCGTTTGAGCTGTCAGTGTTCAGCGCACTGTTCTGGTGGTCTAGAACCGACCGCGTGATCACCTCTGTATATATGTACGCCACACCCTGCCACACCCTTCCCGCAACTCTCACCTCTGTAATTGTAAAGCATCACGTAGCTCATAAAACAAGTCACAGACCCAATCAAAGCATTCCATGCGCACTCGCTTGCATGGGGCACCGGCACCGGCGAATGCAGCCCAACAAGTTACATTGAATGTGTTTTTTCTTGACTCGGCCAATCCTATACGAGACATTGTGGCCTTAGAATTTTCTTTGACAGGGAGGACGATGGATGAAATGCGGATTCAACATCTCCGTCCTCATCTCCGAAAACTCCTGAATGAGGAATACCTTGTCTCGATTGACCCCGTGTTCTTGGTTTGTTATAAGGTGTGTCACGCATTAAGTCGTTATTAGTTAGAGCCTGATTCTCCTTTAGCCTAATGAACCCATTGAGGTAGCGACAGGCTCCAAGTGGGCGCTACAACATGCAGACAACATAGCGGATGAGGCACAACAGCTCCCACCCGCCACCCCACTCTCTGACCTCAATCATGAACAGCTTGGCATTAGATGTGTCCACCTTGTCATTGTGGTCGACCAAGAACAAGCTCGTGCTGACGAGGCGAAGGATACTGTTGGAGCTTTACCTGGACCAGGATATTACGAGCGTTACGAGCGTACGCGTCATTCTCTCTCCTTCGTCTATTCTTACTAACATTCAAACAGAAATGCAGGAATTTAACACAGCACCCTCTATGGCAGCCCGATCCAAAGAACGCCGGAAAAATCAGGCCATTTCCACTACGAGGTGTTATGATGGGGGCTACGTTCTCCTCAGTGATAGACACATTAGCGAGGCTTGCGCACAGCCTATTGATATCTTTCACCCGTGTTTCGAACGTGTAGTGGCAGCGCTTCAAGATGATTTTTATATCCCTTCCAAAGAAATGCTCGATTCGGCTGGTGGCCTGGTATCCAAGGCGGGCATCCTCGGCGCAGAAGATGAGTACGATGATAATGTACGCCAGCTACTCAAGAGAATCCTGAAACGGTATCTTGGTCGGACGGAATCAAGGCTCGAGTCTAAGCCAGACGGTTCTATAGGTTTTCTGTTCGGTTATTCTACGCTGGTCCCTATGATGGTAGTGGAGTTAAAGGCTTCGTCAGGCGAGGACTACTGTACGGGAGTGTATGGTAGCGACGTCACGGGTAACGGAGGGCCTGTCCTGTCGCTAAATGACCGTGACGTCACGGTCCACAAAGGACCTGTCGCTAAGCCGGAAGCGTGACATAGTTCTACAATGCCCTTACAACTTGCCAAATTTGGCAATTTTGCTCCGCACAGTCGCCAAAATGGGCCATTGTCACGGTCATTTATGGCCCTGTCGCTAGCCTGGAAAGAAATTTCCATGTCACGGCCCCACTCACTGTCGCCTCCATACACTCCATGACAGTACTGCGACCCGATGGCTCGGGTACAGTATGAGGCCCTTATGTGGTGGAATCAGCCTGAGGTGAGTATCTTTCGTCTACACATCATTACGGTTTATTCATTCCATTCCTAGTGTAAGGATGTACTAGATAGATGCTGTGGACCTACACTTCTCCTTTGTGCTACTGGATCGCATATCGCTCTCGCTGGCGCGGTCTTTACAGACAGGTTCATTGTCCAGCGCTTGTCGCCTACGATTTGTATGGCACAGGATTCGACGTCAATGGACGCACGGATTTATCAAGTCTCCCGTCTTTTCCACGCCATCAAGCTCGGTATTGAGGATTTGGACAATTTTTATGCTGACCTCAAATCTAATTTCGAAAAAATCGAACCCGCGAAACCTAGAGAGGTCCACTTCCGGTACTTTCCTTATCCCACCAAATTCAAGTGTCGACAGACTCAAGAGCTCGTAGATATGATGTATACCGGAGCCGTAGATGAGAGTGATCCTCAGAACCTCACTTACCGTGCTCAAACAATTGAAGATAACCCACGCGCTCTGATTGTCAAGTTTTCAGAGCGGTACGGGTATGAACCCCACCAATTTCTTGCAGAGTTGGATTATGCCCCAAAGTTGTACTACTGCGGTCTACTCGACGGGGAGAATGATGTACTGCACTCCGACAAAGCCAAGGGTAGGACTCTGCTAGGAGAGACTCCGGAAGATGGATGCGGAATCTACTTGGGACCGCGGCGTATGATCGTGATGGAGGATCTTGGAGAGGAAAACGCATTGATGAAGAATCGTGCAAAATGGCCTAAAAATGTGCGTCGAGATATCGAGGATGCGCTCAAACGTCTGCATGACGAGGGATACGTGTTTGGTGACATGCGCCGTCCAAATGTCGTTTTCACTTCAGACAAAACCAAGTTGATCGACTTTGATTGGAGCGGGAAGGCTGGGGAGGTTTTTTATCCTTATGGATTGTCGCGGAGTATTCGGTGGGCCCAGGGAGTCGAGGACCATACGCTGATTAAGGCGGAACATGATTTGGAGATGTTGAAGATTTTTTTCAAGACTCCGTGATATTATGGTAGATGCCCAGTACTCAGTGCTCTCCGTAACTTCACGCTACCATCCTCGAACTCGTTAAACATCTGTTCCATCGTCACTGCAAAATGGTCCGGGTGTTTAGAGCACTTCAAGTCGATCATGATTATGCTCTATCAAAGAACTCTGTCTGCGCGGGGTAGAACTAACGACAGCGGAATTTCAAGAAATATTTCAGCTTGTACCCAATCTTACCGATTTCAAGTTTATCCCTTCTCTTGTCATTGAAACTTGGCCATCGGATTCTGCTGGGTTGGTTGATCGTATTTCCACGGAAAGTTCAACTCCTCCTTTGCGCTTGGAAATTTGTATCTCGGTGAACGAGGTAATCCTGAATCGAGTTGCTGCTATGTCTGGGTTGAGAAGGAAATCGGCGTGCAATTCGGAGGCGGCCTTCCTGGAGTCGTTCACTTTTATCGTCGACGCGCGATTGTCAAGTTCCTGCGGAGCTGCCAGCTTTGGGCGACTCTGGGCTTTCGTTAGTAGTTATGTTTATGAGGGGCAAAAACCCTTGTAACATACTTTCCTGCTTAGACTAGAGGCTCGAGCATGTATGACAGTAATATTTATTCATGTTAATGCACTTCCTTGTTTAGCTTGATCCTGCATGGCAATGAAGTCCGCACTTTCAACAAGCGTTACGAACACAGTTTGTACTACAATCGCCTACTTCGACCGCTTCATATCAAGACTCTTCCCTGACCATCTCAGTTGTTCGTGGTTTGTGCGGCTCAGTGAGAAAAAGCCGACAACTTGACCATGATACACTCATTTCCTTCTTTCATAGCATAGCATGTTCAACATTCAGAAACAACCCACGTCCACCTACAGATCTCACAAAACACATAACCTACTGTCACGTCCGAACAACAAGAAAAGCCTCCGGTATATCAGGACTATCATACCGCATCAAACATCGTCTCACACCAACCGGCTCGCCTTTCCCATTAATCTCAATTTCTCTGCCCACCTGTCGAAGCCAAAGCATCAGCATCWGCAWCTGCACTGTCAACGGTTACGCACCTGCCACACTCGTGTGTTGCAACCAAACTGAGAGATAGTCGAGCTACAGTGTTGTACGACAGCTAGTGCATCCGATGGTGACATCACCGGGACAACCGATTCAGTTTGAGCTTCGAGGGGATAGTTGATGTGTAAAGTGCGGAGTTTGGTTGCTTGGGAGAGGTATAAGCAGAGTTGTTTCTAAGTAGAGAGAAATTAGACTACCCTCTGAGTGGGGGCCACCGTCGAAGAAGGTGAAAATAACGACATACAAGAGAATGTTGTTCCACAACTACAAAAAGCTCTTCCAAATGAGCACATCTCTGACATATATCCTCGATAGCATCAAGGCTGATAAGCATCCGGTGTACAGAGAAACGAACGAGACGATCTTTATGCGCCGTGACGAGATCCGACCAGAGTCTATCCGTTGTTGGTGATTCGAAGAAGGCGCCAGTGGAATATATTTGGAATGCCTCTAGTGGTACGGAGGAAGAAAGCAGCACGGAGATGTCTTGTATCCATGTGACGAGGGGAACTTGTTGGTGGACGGTCAAGGTAATTGAACGGAGGCGTCGAAGAGCGTTGGTTTGTGTGCAGTTTATACGAAATTCGGTCATGTTCTGGTGAATACGTGAAGTGAATTACCAAGCACGAAGTTGGTAAGATACGAAGGCACGACGTACGAATTTCGGAGAAAGACCTTCGAGGCCTAAACCAACTATGCCTCTTTCATTTGAAGAAATAATCGCCCATATTCCATTATGTGTTACTTTAGGACATCCAGTAACATAGAAATAGTCTAAATGTTGTAGAGCAGGCGCAAGCGCTTCGAGGGTCTTGTCGGTGATTATGGGAGATGCCTAGGTAGAGGAAATAAGATGGCTGTGATAACTGACAGAAAAGAGGAGGGTTGGTACCTTGCATATAAACGTCAGACTTCGTAGAGTATTCCCCGTCATTCGCAGCCAAGGCCCCATCGTATTGACCACCGGTGAGCTAGGCATGATCACCGATATCTTCCGGAGACCAACAAAGCGAGAAAGAATCCTCGGATCGTAATTCCCTTCATTGTGTCCATTGATCTCTAGTTCCTGTAGTGCTTTTATCTTTTGAAGAGCCTCTAAGATCTCGGAATTGAGCGATCCGTCCCTGGTCCAGGTGCACGAACGAAGGTTCACGCAATTCCTCAGAGCGAGAACAACAATCTGGGTGACGTCCATTCCATCCTCGTTAGGTAGAGCCTTTGGGAATTCACGTATCTCTAGAGTGTACCAACTCAGCTCATGGAGAGGCGATAAAAAGGAAACGGGCACACACACCGAGCCTCCGGACGTATTTGGCAACATGTGGGTGTTTCGAAAGGCTAGTGAACAACTGTATCACCTACAACCATCCTTCTCAACACTTGTTACTATATGATCAACGAAATCACCGCTATACCTTCTCTTTGCCGTGTTTGTGCCATGAAAAGATGGATATCCGCTCGTAGAGTCTCGGAGTCGCGAATTCGTAGAATAACTTATTGATTAGACAGATCCTAGTGAGGCTCTTTGGATTAGGAACATGAGAGACGATGACAGGAAGTAAATCTAGAGGCAAGTCTAAGAATTGAGCCATTCCGGTTGGTGGTACGAAAGGCCATTGTAAGCAATTTGATGGCGGCGCTTGTTTCGGCTTGTACAAGTCCCTAAAAGTGCCGAAAGCCTGTCCTGTCGTCATTCTCAGTGAACATGTCATTGTATACTTTAATTTTTATTGCGTGGACAACCGACATTGGTAGCTAGTAAGCCTATGGCTCAAGCTCAGGCTGTTATCATTTTTACCCTATACAGTAACGTGCAGCCTCTGACGAAGCCTCCGAGTCCACCTTCAACTTGACGCAAAAACATGAACATGTCAGTCACCATATCATGTCATTCAACTCTCTCCTCCTGCATCGTCAGTGTTCTTTGAAAGGGCGGCATGTGATATTCGAAGGCTACAAGAGCTGAGCGCTGGAGGTGTAGTATCAACCTTCCGACCCGCGACCGGGGGAAAAAACAGGTTTCATCGAGCCCTTCTAAGATTCCGCAGGTTCGAAGACTACATCATCTGGAAGAAAGAGAAAAAAGCAGAGCCATTCAGTCTCGAGATATGAGGTAAGATATATAGTAGCAGAGAACACACCTTGGCCCGTGGACAGGAAATTGACTGGGTCAGCAAAAGACGGTGGATAGTCTAGTGACGGATGTGAAGGCAGTGTAAGTTGAGCTTTCTGCTGAGACCGCGACTACTCTAGCAAAGGTATGGCGTACTTAACATTTTCATGCACATTCTCAACCTTTTGTTCAATGTAGCAAATCATTTGAATTTGGTTTTTGGATACGAGATCGTTGACGTGAGGCTTGGGTAGAGTTCTGGAAGCAAGGGCTAAGACCAGCATCATAATCCTTCACATCCTAGACGCATGGACGACTGAATTTGAGCGAAGGCTGGCTTTCATAACATCGTTGAACTTCCCATGATATCGCATAAAAAATCGAGTTTTGGGTACGAGGGGCCGGGTGGACATATCCTTGCGTCATTAGCATGAAGCTACTAATACAGAGTTCATCGCTAAAAGTAGTGCCGCATCAGAGGCACGACGGAACGAAGTTGCAGGACAGATTCCAAGATATTCAGTCATGAGGTACTCCGGAAATGACTGGCTGCGAATACCAACATTAGTATCTGCTAAGTACAACCAACCGAAACTTACGTACTACATTTCATCCTTCCCCGTCACCCTAGAGGAGAAACTCTACAGCTACCGCTGTTTCGGTGCTTGTCATGTCCCAAGTGTTCAGCGCACAGCATATAAGTTATCGAAGTTGGCGTGACAAAGGGGATACATCATGATTGCGAGGATTTTCTTCATTCCTGAGTCATGGCCAGAGTCCTCGGGATACAACACAAAGGGGTTCCGGATCGGCGCTTTTCACCTAGTCCTATGTAGCCTAGTCTTTCAGAGTCGACGTCTCAGATTGTATGTTCCCGTCGACCATCATAACTGCCGTCGACCTATGCGTCTTGGGAATGCGTAGGAATACGTTCGCCGAAAAGATTGTGTGCAGATACCCTTCGAGTCACCCGCTTGTTCTTCTGCAATTGTTTAACAGAAGCAAGTTCTGCTCATGTGAGCGGAAGGACACCTTGACCTTGACTGAAAACCCAAGGCTGCACGGTGGACACGGAACAGAGATTGAAACACACGCTTCCATCCGGTAAGTTTTGCCTTTTGTCCAACGGTCCAGCTACCTCGGCGGCGATGTTGAGCCTCGCCTCGATGTTGTGAAGACAAGTTCTGAGCTCCAAGGATCAAAACACTTTCCGTAATAGTTCTTCTTTGCGACAAGTCCACGACCAGCCTGAGTATAAGAAGCAACGAACATGAACCGTCCCATCTAGGATCTTCTTCCTGCCTGTCTGCGGTCATGGTCCTTCTGTCGTACGCACTTCTTCTTGTCTTGCCAGCCGTAGCTTGTGCTGGGCCTGTTGCCACTGCTGTTGGCGCGCGTGGTGGCACTGGTGCATTGACCGTGCACGAATCACGCGACCAAGTTCCAAGCGCGTTCGTCAGCCTGGGCAAACCAAACACCGACACGACCATCCAGCTCAGAGTTGGACTCAAGGCGAAAGATACTCCGGGTCTTGAGAAAACCTTGTATGATGTTAGTACGCCTGGAAGTGATTCGTATGGGAAGTACTTGAGTTTCGATGATGTGAGTCTATCATTCTGTGCTCATAACATACAAAGTTACAAACTGACTCGGACTTATTGCTCCAGGTCAAAAATTACGCAGCACCTACACCCGAAACCGTGTCCCTTGTAACTTCGTGGTTAAACAGTAGTGGCATCTCAAATGTCCAAACAAGTGGTGCATTCAACGACTGGTTGATTTTCTCTACCGACCTTTCCACAGCTGACACTCTCTTGAACGCCAACTTTGAGACGTACACTCATACAGACTCAGGAGAAAATCTCATCCGGACACTCCAATATTCCCTTCCCGAGGATCTTCTTCCGTATATTGATTTGGTGCACCCAACAACGACCTTTGCGACGGGGCCGTCAAGCTCAAAGTCTAGGCGTACAACGACTCAGACAAATCCGATTCTGGGCCAGGTTATTGGTGGTGGTGGTGCTCAGAAGACGAATTCAGGCCAAGGCCAATCTGTTGGTGGTCGGAGCCTAAAGACACACGCATCCCAAGGCCAATCTATCGGTGGTGTTCATAAGACGAAGACAAAAAGGACTTATCCAGCACCATCTTCATGTGACGCTAAATCTCAACCTGAGCCAGGTCTTATGAACCCGAAATGTTTACAAGAGATTTACGGGATTCCTGCGACTCCAGCGACTCAGTCTTCTAATAGAATTGCAGTTGCTGGGTTTGATAATGAGTATGCTCAGGTGGGTTCTCGGTGCTTGCTTGATACTTGTTGCGAGTCTCATGTTTATGGATACGTTTACGTTTGACAGATAGCTGACTTACAAGGCTTCTTGACCGAATTCCGGCCTGATATGTCCCCGAATACGACGTTTACCTTACAGACTATAGACGGAGGAGAAAATCCTCAAGGACCAGGCGAGGCGGGTGTCGAAGCGGTACGTGAACGCGTTCATCTCCAGCGGGTTACTAATTTTCAACTTGGGGTCCATTTTACTTTTCCTTTTTAGAGCATTGATATCGACTACACCGTCGGCCTAGCCACTAACGTTTCGGTTTTCTTTATATCCGCGGGAAACGATACATCAGAGGGTGCAGATGGAT
Organism: Neonothopanus nambi; assembly: GCA_003987895.1. Taxonomy (NCBI): domain Eukaryota; kingdom Fungi; phylum Basidiomycota; class Agaricomycetes; order Agaricales; family Omphalotaceae; genus Neonothopanus; species Neonothopanus nambi. The sequence goes on from RCHF01000153.1 coordinate 62,349, forward strand.
TCTTGGACATGGCTAACTTTTTAAATGCTCAGGATGATCCTCCGCAGGTTCGTTTTGGGTGCAGGTATCTTTTCGCCTGACTTTTGACATTGAAAGTTTTAGGTCTTGACGACAAGTTATGGATCCGATGAGCCTAAGCTCAGCTCTGCTTTGGAAGTGTATGTTCTCTATGTAGTTCCGGTCATGAATATGATCTCAACTTGTTGCTTCTCCCCTAACAGACGAATTTGCAATGCATACATGGCCCTGGCCGCACGAGGCGTCTCAATTTTGTTCTCTTCCGGTGTGTCCGAGTTTTCCCATAGCACAAAACAAGAATAAAACTCATACCCTGCACAGGCGACGGCGGCGTGTCCGGCAACCTTCCCAATGATTGTACAACCTTCATATCCTCCTTTCCAAGCAGTTGTCCCTACGTAACCTCCGTAGGCGCAACCTACGGTATCCTTTCAAACGAAACCGTCGGTGGATTCACATCCGGAGGGTTTTCCAACGTTTTCCCTACCCCCCCATACCAATCCACCGCTGTATCCTCTTACCTCTCCGCCCTCGGAAACACTAATGCGGGGTTGTACAATGCTTCCGGGAGAGGATTCCCGGATGTTGCTGCTGATGGAATTAATATCCAGATTTTTAATGATGGGAAGAATGATACGGTTGGGGGAACGTCGGTTTCGACACCAATTTTTGCGAGCGTTGTTGCGCTGCTTAATGATCGGTTGTTGGCTGCGGGTAAGCCGGTGTTGGGGTTTTTGAATCCTTTGTAAGTGGCTATTCGTTGAATGTGTAAAAATCACTTGTGACGGTAACATATTCTTTCGCTTTTGCTATAGGCTATACCAGAACCCCCAGGTTCTTTTTGATATCACCGTAGGTGATAATCCAGGATGTTAGTTTTATTTCCCTTTCGTCTCGTCTCGTTCCCCCCTTCTCTCGTTGCTGACTATTCTATTTCACGTGTTGGTTTGACACAGGCAATACCTCAGGATTCCCAGCAATGGCCGGTTGTAAGTCCCCAACACGCTTTCTACGTCCCAAATCAACCTTTCTCACATCCTTTCCTTTCCTATTTGTTCTTTCTTCCAGGGGATCCTGTCTCTGGGCTCGGCACACCCAACTTCCCCGCTATGCTTGAACTGGTTATGTCTTGAAGCTGAAGACCCTATCCGATTCTATCCGAATCCACCTCTCCTCGCTCGTTATTGTGAAGGACTTCACTGATGTATTGGACTTTGATATAATTGACAATGTACATTCGTTTTACAGTAGTACGATACAATGCAAGTGACAATAGCAGGCACATAGCAGGTTGCGATGCAGAAATTCTGAACGAACGAAACAATAGTAGTAGTATACAGTTACCACCCCGCTACGACACTTGTCGGATTCTTTGAAATTCCTCTGCATAACGATACGGTCGCATAACGTATAACGCAACCAGCCAAAGGCCAACAGCGAAGCACAGAATATTGACGTTAGACGAATTGGTGGTCCATTCCATTGATTACCCCGTCAGTTCCATCCTTGAACCTTCTTGAAATGTTTCATAACAGTGACCGTGACCGTAAGACCAAGCAGCCTGAGTTCAGCTACCAGCGACCGCCCTCGACGCCTCCCTCCTCAGAATCTCGGCGCTGGTAAGTCTGCGGTGAGGTTGACATCGTAGGTCCCGTCCCCACTCACTGAATAGTCCGCTGTTTTGTCCCGAGAGGATGAGGTCCAGGGACGATTCTTGAGTACTACATAGACTAATAGTAAGAAATTGAATACACGCCACATCCGATAGGCGCTTAGCGCACTGCCACTGCTACCACGTTGCTTGCCGTCGCTGAGTCATTAGAGTATTTCAGCAGCAGTTTCTCCCTGTCCGAAATTCGCTTAGTTTTGGCCGTTCCTTGACTCGCCCCAAACTTCCTGATGAGTTCTCACCTTGGCCGCACCTCCCTTCACCATCCTTCAGACGCTCTTGTAAGAGATGCTTTGCCTTCAAAGTTCATATTGTCTCATGTCCCATGCTCTGCACCCACAACATGTCCAGAGGTCATTCCTGTACAGACATGAAGTCTATTAGTCTGTCCAGCAGTATTCGGAAGGCAGTATCATCATTCATGGCAGTGCACATGACACTGTAAATACTATTCTAGCAACTGATCCCTGCTCCGAACCGGCCAGCATTCGCTTAGTTTTGCCCTGTGGAGTACATTTGCCAGGCGTTGCTGAAATACTCTATTGTCCACACTCTACACTGTCACATTCTACATCTCTCCATGGGACCATTCTACTCTCTACCTTCAGTCTGTACACTTGCTTACTACAAATTAAGTCGTCTTTCTTATTCACTATTGCTCACACTATGTTCCAATTCAAGGATTTGCACAAGAGCTATTCACTCAAGATTCAAGACCTCACTGCCCCTTCTTTCAACTGACCAGCAAGAGTGACAGGCACTCAGTTGGGATAGAATTTTAGTGAAGGCTTGCCCATATATCCTCAGAATGGAACTCAAAACTATGCTAATATGCTATCCTYGTTCAGTGTGTGATGTCTTTCACTGATTCACATTCTAGGAATTCTTTTTCATCCATCTTTTTTCTTTTTCTGATCTTTTAGGTATATATAAGCTGCACAACTGCTGTAGAGGATCTGCACCCACCCATCACTCTTTTGAGGCATCTTATTTTTCACCTTTTGTGCACTTCTTTTCTATGTCTGACATCAATACAGATTTGTTGCAGCCATGTTTTTTGAGTATCTAAGACCACTACAAAGGCATGCTCATGCCTTGTATCCTCATCTTCCTCTGACCCAACCTGTGATAATTGTGGTCATTTGCAGTCAAGCCACACTCAAATCAAAAAAGATGGGAAGGACCATGATCCTATATGCTTACAGGGAGTAATAAATGGACATTTGGTGGAGCATACATATGAGATGTATCTTTTGCATATTTTTCAATGTACAGGTGAACTTGAACCCAAAGTGGGATTTGTCACTGGCATCTCAGATCTGTCAACTACACCATATGATCCATATCAGTTTGATCAGGAATTCAGTCGACACCTCTGATCACTGTATTACTTGTCAACTGGACATCGATAATCAGCCTTCGATGCACAGCCTGCTAGATATCAATATAAAAACAATGAGAGCCAYAATAAACAGATTCCACTCTTCCTTACTCTCCCATCATGGACTCTGAGAGTGACCTTGGAAGCAACAACAGGTATGTGTCTGCCTATGATATTAAAATGATCAAACTGATGAATTGTGCCTCATATCAATAGAAACCAATTGTGTCAGACATCTGCAGATGTAAACTCTACAACTATTAGTCAACTCAGGTAAAACTAAACAGTCTCTCTATCAATGTACTGCAACAACTTATAAAAGCTTTATAATTTCAGTGCTGGACTCTTCAACCACAGCTCCCATATCAATATCAGTGGTGGCCATTTCAATAGTGTTGCAGGCAATTTTCACATGACAGTGAATGGCAAGTGGGCCAAAGTATCTGAGTATTGCATATGAATGAAATGTGCTCATGTATCACTTTTAGCTACTGACCCAAGATTTAAAATCCTACAATGGCTGAATGCACCCAGCTCACAAAAGAACTTCAGAGATGCAAGAGATAGGAAGGAGCCTGGTACTGGTAATTGGCTCCTTGATGATCACAGATTCATTCAATGGAAGGAGAATGGTAAATTATTGTGGTTGCAGGGAAAGGGTAAGCAATTTATCCAACTAGACCCTGCTATATCTGACTGCAGTATAGTTGGTGCTGGAAAGACTTTCCTGTGGTAAGATTAGTTTACAGGTTCACCTTCAGAGTCTAGAATTTCAATATTACTTTTAGTACCACAATTATTGACAAGCTTCAGCAAGATAGGATTAGGAAGYCAGRTCAATTCTTACCCCCAATCTATCACTACTTTGATTCAAGAGATGAATCAAAGCAAGATTACCGTGGAATGATTTCATCTCTATTGACCCAGATAGTTTTGTCGTCTCAAGAGGTTCCTCTTAAATTGCAAACACTATATGAAGCAAGTCAAACTGGGTTTCAGGAGCCATCTCTGTCTGACATAGAGAGTATCCTTGCCTCCCTGCTAGGGTCTTGGTCATCTAGAGAACCTGTATACATCATTCTAGATGCCATGGATGAATGTGAGGAGAGAGCACAGGCTAAGACTACCACATTTGTTCAAACTCTACTTGCACTGAAGAAGGTCTACTTCCTGGTGACTAGTCACCAATCTCCAAAGGCAGACATTATCAGCAGGACAATGATTATCCAGCTTCAGGCTGAAGCTGTCACATCAGATATTGCCATCTATGTAAATGCCTGCATCCCAAAGCTGGAGCTAAAGCCAGATCTAGAGAATGAGGTGAGGTGGCACTTAATGAATGGAGCAGATGGACAGTAAGTTCAAATGTTCAGTCACTGTTATTGAATAAAGTAAACTAACAGACTTTAGATTCAGATGGGTAGATTGTCAAATCACCACACTTATGAAATGTGGAACACCAAGAGCAGTCAGACAAACTCTGCAGACACTTCCACACACACTTGAAATGACATATTTCACAGGGCTGCAAAGCATTGAAGAGATGCATAGAGAGGATGCAAAAATCATACTTCAGTGGCTTACATGTGCTTCAAGACCCTTAACACTCAAAGAGCTAGGGGAAATTTTAGCAACTGACTTGAATAGCTCCTCATTCCAGCCTGAAGATTGAAATCCAGGTCTTAGAAAAAGGCTTTACAAGATTGTTGACACAACACTAGTGACTATAGCACATCAAGTAGTGCAGCTTGCTCATCATTCTGTAAAGGAATTCCTTATGATTGAGCATATGAAAGATAAAGCCACTACATTCTTTCATATTAATGAGCAATTGGCCCATAGTGTCATTGCTCATACATGTCTAATCTATCTTCTCCATTGTGGCATGGATGCAGATTGTCACTCTAGGAGGTCCATAGATGAGGACAAGTATCCCTTGGCAATGTATGCTGCAGAGCATTGGCCACATCACGGAAAATCATTAAAAAGCACTGATCAGAGTGCAGTCAGATGTGGAGTAGAGCTTCTAAATTGTTCAAATCCTGCATTTCTTTATTGGTTGAAACTAAGTCATCCAGATCGACCACAGTGGAGTAGATGTGAAACTTTGACCTTGGAAAGAGTTGGATCACCACTGTATTATGCAGCACTAATGGGACTTCTCGCTATAATGAAGGGGTTGATTGAGATGAAAGATGAGAAATATGATGCTGCAGACAATGATACATATGGAGGTGCTCTCCATGGTATCACTGATCTTAGACAACATAGAATTGAGCAGCCACATAACTTCTCAGAGGTAGATGTAAATGCTCAGGGTGGTGAATATGGAAATGCTCTCCAKGCTGCTGCTCAGTCTGGAAATGAGGCAGGTATGGAGCTCCTTCTCTCCTCAGGTGCAGATGTGAATGCTCAGGAAGGTAAATATGGAAATGCTCTCAATGCTGCTGTTGAATGTGAGCATGAGGGAGTTGTGAAGCTTCTCCTCTCCTCAGGTGCTGATGTGAATGCTCAGGATGGTTGGTATGGAAATGCTCTCAATGCTGCTGCTGCATGGGG
>RCHF01000154.1:0-57533 GCA_003987895.1 Neonothopanus nambi
GTCAGCTTGTCAGATAAACAAGAGCACGTTTCAGAACATACGTCTAGGTGCGTCCCGTTGATCAACGGTACAAAAGTAGATAGCATTTCGCCAATAGCAGCGGGATGAAAAAAGCGTCTCGAATTGTCGGCAATATATCCCATGCACCAAGACAGTTGACTGCAACGTGTGTGGCGTATAAACGATTGAGCCCGGGGAAAGGAATTAAACTTACGTGTATTCGAACTGGCGTCGGTCCAAAAAGAGGTCCTGACTGAGGATTTCGTATATGGGTTTCCAGGGAAGTCTGAGGTCCTCGATGGAAATCTTTTTCTTGGACTGAGTGAGAGTTTTGAAACCGTCCGCACAAGTCGCGATGATTTGAGCAGGCATTCCCGGCGTAGTGCTGACATGGAAATAGACCTTGGCAAGGGCAACACGTCTGTCCTTTGGGATGGGGTACTTAAGCATACTCCAACTAAGAACAAAAAACGGTCAGAACAGTCACAGCACACGACATGGACTCTACACCCACTATGTCAGCATACTATCCCACTGCAGAAGCCCTACTTCATAGTCTTTGGCTTCAACGCATTGCACAATTCTGAGAATGATGAAGTCCAGCATATTCATCATTTTCGAATAGGGTTCGATTGAGTAGGGTAGTGATTTTGCATATGACTTCAATTTCTGGAGGTACCGATCATCTTCTTCAGTACCTCCTGGAAATAGATGGTCGAAATTGGGTCCTGGGTCATGTAGACTCATTGAAGAGATGTCCGGCAAAGTCATCTCTGTGTACAGGAACAGAACAAAAACGTAGCAGCAAGTGGTTTAAAACGAGTGAAGTTTAGTCATAGACGCTCAGCGGTGTGCCAAAAAATTACGCGTGTGGGGCATCTGAATCGGCAGCGTGAGTCTCATAATTACGATCGGTCCAGGTGTTCACTTCTTCCATCATCCTATCATCCACAAGGCGTATACAAATCAAAGCYTTTATTTAAYTCAACTACGAAACAGCATCCAAAGRARCAGACAATCATATGAACCCACTAAAGTTTCAAAARTGAAGGATATTGGTCAGGGTATAGAACTAAGCTGCCTGTGGGGTAATAATGCGAGATGTCGGATCATCCGAGACAAGCATGTGAAGAAATGGGAATGCAAAAGAAAGGCGGGGGGTGGCAATGTAAGTGGTAAGGCAAGTGATACGGCCCACTGTGTCCGAACCAATCGGGACAGATGCGTATATGAACGAGTAAACAAGAGGGCAGTATAGAAATAGCAAATACAGTAAAAGGACTGGAGAACCAGCCGTCCATCATCCGTCTATGAAATGACCCAGTCAGAAAGAAGAACACAACTGCAAAACATATGTAGAAAGAAGAGAACTACGGCACACAATGACGAAGACACAGCTGTCAGGATTTCCGGCCTGCAGCACAAGATTGATTTACCTTTACAACCTTTCTCATCTATACAATAATACTGTGAGACCAGCCAAGCTAAATTCCGCCATAGGCATCTTCCGGGTCATATATCGTGTCCGGTCTCTTCTTCTCGCCCTCTGGTCTAGCTTGTGACACTGGCACCTTGGAGTCGAGTCCGTGGGTTTGAGAACTTGAAGACGCGGAGAAGTCGGTTTGAGCAGCTGGAGGTGATTGGATGATGAAGCTGCTCGCCAGAGGGCTCGGCGTAGTAGGGAAACTTCCAGGTGCCATCAATCCTCGACCGATGGGAGTGCCAATTTCACTCGAGAATTCGCTTGACAAAGGTGTATCTCCAGGCATTGGACTTCCTCTGATGGAAGAGGGAAAATCGTAGGCAGAAAAGGATGATCGGGACTGGACGCGAATTTCCGGAAGAGAGGGGGGCATAGAATCAATTCTGTATCTCGAGGAGGTGGTAACAGCGGGAGAAGGAGGAGTAGGAAATTCGAGCTCTTGAGCGTCAATATCGTCAGTATCCTGCTCTCCTTCCTGATTCACTCGATTGCTGCCTGGAGCGTCTGTAGCAACGACAGGATCAGCAAAAGGTGATACAGCATCCTTTGCGGGGACAGCAGGTGGTGCGTCATTATCCTCCACTTCCTCGGCCTCCTGAGGAGCAGTCAGCTGATGAGACTGGACATAGTGCTCGACCTCTGGAGTTGGAAGCCCATTCGGAACCTGCGTATTCAATTTCTTGGAAATTTCAACGTACTGGGCAGCCTGGAAAGGCGTGACACTTGATCGAGTGACGTCTACGTATTCATTCGATGGTAGAGGCACACTAAGGCGAGCAGGATCCGTCGGAAGCTCAGGGTAAGTAGCATGCTGTTCAAGATTCTGGTTCAGGGAAGAGCCGTTAGAGAATGGACGTGTAACAGTGGGGGTAAGAGTGCGATCAGAAGGCGACCTATTCAAGAACGCCGCCGACACCGACTTCCTTTCTTGCGGATCTTGTGCAGGATCATAAGGAGAGACAGTGGGAGATTCCACAGATGGAGCTATCGGCGAAAACGGCGACTGAGAGTACATCATTGGCGCAGCTGAATTGGGGGTATAGGGACTGTAGGGCTGTTGGAAGGTCTGTTGGTACTGATCCATAGCACCGTATCCATTCTGAAGATAAGTTGGACCAGGAGCACCGTACTGATTCTGAGGATAAGCCGGACCAGGAGCACCGTACTGAGTACCAAAGGACAAAGGTGTATCAAGTCGTCTCTGAACCATGCTCGGAGGACGAGGATTATAGCCACGCTGGATCGTGTCTTCGTGCGTGGGTGGTCCATCGAGAAGCACAGCAGACCGACGGAACGAGTCAGGGCGGAACGAAGTGATGTCGTTATCTTTGCGGGTGCGCCAACGACGCTGCAAGAAATCTTGTTAGAAAAATGCTTAACGCAAGGGACAATACTTACGAAGAAGAAAGCGATGACCACACAGACAGCTACGACACCAAGTAAGCCTGCAGCTACACCACCTACGATGGCCCCAGTACTAGTAGCATGGGTGGGAGTAGTGCTAGATGATGCAGCAGCACTAGAACTGGTCGCTACTGCGTCTGCAGCAGACGTCAAAGTGTTCGTAAGGGTTACATGAGCCACCGTAGACTGCGAACTGCTGGTAATAGCCTTTGTGGATGCAACAACAGGCGTCGTCGATACCGAAGTTGAGGAGGATGTGGAGATAGTACGGCTGATAACCGAAGACGTGGCGAGAGTAGGTAAAGAAGTCGAAATCAATTGAGACGTAGTAACTTGAAGAGAAGAGGTAGTGGAATGTACAACTACTACCGTAGTAGAGGTCGAGCGAGCACTCGTCGTCGGAATGACAGGCGTCAACACTGAAGTAGTTTTCGTAGTAACGTCTACATAAGGGTTAGAGGAGGCAGTCTGGAAACGTAGGCTCGCACCCACCTTCAGTATTTGTGCCAAAGATTATACTAAAAGGGTCGTCATTCTCTGTAGTAGTAGGGAATATAGCGGTAGGGCTGAAGCGAGCGTCCAAACCAGCAGGAGCTCCATGAAGCTTGCGATGCACAAGAGCTGCTCTATGCCGGTCGCGACGGAACGCGTTCATTCCTCGCAGATATTTTTTTATTGTTGGTAAAGAACGTATAGGTTAAAGAGAGCGTGAGGTTTTTGAGAAAGAATGTCGACTACGACGCCTCTCGTCAGTCGTTTTCAAAGGGATAAGAAAAATACTAAGGATCTAGCCACATGGACAAACGGCAGTTGCCAGGCAACTTCGATTTGTTCCTGACAGTAAACTCTGCGGCAGCATGCAATTCCCTAAGTATTTACTTAAGGACAAACTTAACGAGAAGGATTCAAGTTTCAAGACAAAGTGAATTTATGGCTACAGATGGTCGGTCGCACCACTCTAAATCGCTGCAGTCTCGTATGCGACTTCCTGTAGCTCATGAACAACTCTCTCTCGCACCATATCCCAAATCCCGTTTCGATGCGCTCTGACATCTCCTAAACCTTCCCTAATCTCTTGGAGTCGTTCCACATATTCCCGTCCATCGTCCTGGAGCTCTCGAAGAACCGCCATCGCTTTCCCGAGGTTGTCTTGTTGAGTTTCTGGAGACGTGAAATGAGACTGTTCGCTATATAGTGTAGCGCTGTTCGAATACGAGAATAAGAACAGCTTATGAATCGGCGGGGTGAGATCGGGGGCGCGCGCGAGTCGTTTAGCCCTGTCGCCTTGCTCGCTGGTTTCCATATCTTCATCTTCGCGCTTTGCAATTACTGGAGGCTCAGTCTTTTTCTGGTCCGGATCCTCGCTCATGACTTGCCATAGCCGTCCAAGAGCTCTTCTCATCGTAGCCTCCCCCTCAATCAGGCCATTTGTGGCGTGTTCCAACTCATCCAATAGATTAGAGCGGAACGTGTGAGTTACCGCCTTGTCCATGACAAATGATGAGTAAGTGAGGTGCTGCTTTGTAGGCTGAGGATACGGAGAGACGAGTGGCGGGGATGGCGAACGTAATAGATGAGGGAGTGACGGCGGAGAAGGAGAGCGTTTGTTCTGTGGTAAAAGTAGTTTTATGCGCTTCCTTGAACGCTCTTCCGCCTGTCAGAGGTCAACAAAGTATTAAGGGATATTGGAAGACTGAGTCCAAGCTTCTCCTCACCTCCCAGTCATCCGTGCTTGGTCCCCATGATGTGATTTTACCCCTGCGAGCCCATCTCGCCCCCTTCGTACTTTTGATGCCCCAGTTTCCTCGATAGGGAAGCACATCGATACATTCTTCAGAGTCATATCCATGCGAAGGATAGTACCACGCGTTTTGATCGCTCAAAGGGAGCAAGATGGATTCACCACTAAATGAAAATCTTGTGAGCATGAATCACGACTAGACGAGAATAGACAAACTCTTCTATGGCCAATGGACGAGTGCGTTTATGACTACTCGCGTTTGCTTGAGAGGAGCTTGACGCAGATTGACCAGGTCGCATAATATCTGCTGCCATTCGAACGGCGTCCAGTTCAGATATAACAAAGGTTAGGAGGCGTCACCGTGCGGTAAAGTAGATTCGGCCAATGCCGATTCATGACTCATCGTCATTTGTAAGTAATTCCCGCTTGCATTACAGTAAATTAAGGAATACATAAAATTCAGACTGACAGTACTATGTAAGTGGAGAAATAAAACTAATTCTTTTGAGAACTCAGGTAAAATACTGCGAGAAAGACGCTGGAGGAAGATCACACGGCCAAAGTTCAGAAGAGATGAGGCTTTCAAACAAGTCTTCGCATGAACGAAATAGATCCATGCAAGCTCTTGCATTCTCGAGCTGTGTGATATGTTAGTAAAAATGAGTGAGGTAAAGACAAGGACGAACAGGGTCATCGTAATCCAGCCCGACCTTTCTACCCATGTAGAAGTGAACCAGGTTTTTGAGATCAACGATCCTCTCAGATCGCAGCTTTCTGCGCAAAGGAAGGAACAGCGCAAGATCACGCGTCTCTAGTGCAGGATGGGAAACTCCCATGATCTGGACAAACAATGTTGAGAAGGAAATATGATCACGACAGAATGACTGCAAGTCTACCGAAAGGAACATCCAAAGGGAATGTCCTACAATAATCTTGTCCTTAATGAGCGAAGCTACTCGTTGTTGAACTTCTTGGAAGGAAGGGGCTGAGTGAATAACAACCACTGTCAGGCACCCTTACAGGAGCTTTCAAAGCTGCACTTACCGCTAAAAAGATCCCTGGGTTGTATATTCGTCTCTGATGATCTATAGTCCTCCACATGATGCCTGTAAAGATTCAGCTGAGACAAATGGTCATCGTGAAAGTGGATCCTACGTTGGATGTATGTATGTGTCCAAAAGGGTGTGACCACGGTAATCAACAAGGGACTGAGTAAGTCGACGGCATTGAATAGATGCTCTTTGTACTCAGTGTCGCGTGTCTACTTACTACGCGCCTAATCCGTAGCCAGTGTTAACAGGAAAAAATATTAACATTCGACGAGAATGGGACATACGCGACCATTGGAACTTGTCTTGCCGTGCCCTCTCGTATCCGAGCAGAACCAATGTATACATACACAGTACCGACGGACACATACCTGACAAGATCGCTGGTTAGAAGGCGCATTTAGTACTTGAGTGTACATATTAGAACACACATGTGTGGGGAAAGATGTTTTGATGCATGAGGGGGAGAGGGAGCGTAACTGCTCGACTCCATCGTACGAATTTGTGACGTTGTAGCATGCAGAAAAGGCCCAGTGTGAGAGGTGGGATCTGAGCTGCTAGAGAGCGCTGATGAAGTAGAAATTACCCTCTGAAACATGGCACACAGCCAACTTGGAATAGCGTCAGCAAATGAAAGAGGATTTCATCAAAGACAGACGTTGGAGAGGAAAGAAAGAGATGGCTTGTAATTCAGAGAGTGCCAGGCAAATTTGCTAGGCCCTTGCCTCTGACGCCCTGACGTGAGACAGACACAGACCGAAAAGAACTCGAACTCTGTCAAATCTATGCTCTCCACTGTCATTGGCAAATATTATTATTCAGGAACTAGGAAGTCGTTTGACCCCGCCGGTATCAGATCGAAGTAAGGGCAATTTGTGTACCCTGAATAGATCACTCAATCCGGCAAGATCCCGCAGAAAGGCGCCAGTGTATCGACCAACAGTAGTCTTCATCTAAAGTCTATTTGGCTTCCAAAAAAGTATGAAGGTCAGCTCTAAAACCTTCACGTGTATGTGCCACGCTACTTCTCTTGGGAAAGAGAGAAAAGGTATTTGATAATGCTTCGCAAACTACACCTCCCTTCCCAAGTGCTGCTCGGACTTGGGTTCATCCTCGAAACTGATCTGTGCAGTCTCCTTGCGAGCGACTCTGCTTTGTTCGAAGCTACGCATCCCTTCCAAGCCCCATCGGCTCATCATTGCCTTATCCTGATTTCGAACCATTTTATGAGCATAGTCGGCTTAGACTAAAAAACACTACTTACCTCATCCCAGGGAGAACCTGTCCAAGGAGCCGAAAACGTAAACATCACACTCATGATCGGACACTAGTATACTTACAAGGCGTGGTGAGCATCTTCTCTCCTGTAAAAACTGCGTTGGCTCCAGCCATAAAGCACATAGCTTGTTCGGATTCTGACAAAGTGTTCCTTCCAGCGGCGAGACGAATGATACTCGTTGGTAAAACAATACGCGCAGTCGCAATCGTGCGAACTAGAGTATGGAGGGAGACACGCTACAAAAAAGAAATTGAAGCGATGGAGATCTTCTAGCACTGTAGGAATGTCTGACCTCGTTGTCCTCCAAAGGGGTACCAGGTATTGGCACCAAAGCATTGACCGGGAAAGACTCGGGGTGTTCGGGCATACTAGGTGCAAATGTTAGAGCAAACCGGATATTATCTCAGAGATATTGCTTACTTGGCAACTTCCCAAATCAGTCCCACTCTATCCGAGTCATTCTCACCGAGTCCTAAAATCCCTCCTGAGCATACGCTGATACCAGCTTCACGAACAGCTTCAATAGTCCCTAACCGATCATCATAGGACCGGGTGGTAATAACCTAACAACCTAGATTATATATATATTTGATAAGTCAGGAGAGAAACAAACCTTGGGATAAAATTCCCTAGAGGTATCCAGATTGTGATTGTAAGCGGTCAGACCACTAATCAGTGCAGATAATCAGTTCCTTTATCTCCGCTAACCAAAAGCATACAACGAACGCTTCTTTCAGTTGCCGAGCTTGATCAGGAGACAGCATCCCCAGTGTCGTGCAAACTTCCATCCCCATTCCGCGGACCTCCCTCACCATCTGAAGAATTCTTTCGAAACCTCGTTTACGCCCTGCAAGATCTCTCCATGCCGCACCCATGCAAAAGCGAGTACTTCCGTTTTCTTTCGCTTTCCGTGCAGCTTCTATTACTGGTTCGATGTCTAGCAGACGAGATGCTTTCGTTGGAGTGGAGTAGCGTGATGACTGCGAACAATACGAGCCTGTTTATGATAAGTACAGATTTAGCAAACATGATGTAATATGCGCACAATCTTCACTACAGCCGCCAGCTGGCAAAGTTCCAACCAATGAGTTAGTGTTTCCACACGAAAGAATGGGAAAATCAAGCACTTTTGATGTTCATGAGTGTGCAAAGCTGGACTTTGTTAGCATCCTGATGCTTTCTATGCACTGATGCGGCACGAAAGACTAGATCGAGCAGAGGACTGTCGTATATATCCTGCACCTCTTGCCTCGACCAATCATGTCTAGTAACACCAGTGTTGATAGATGGTTGCTTTGTTGCATGGGTGGCCAGATAACGACGAAGGTGAAGAGAACGGGGGGTAAAACAGCGAAACATGACTAGTGAGTGGCAAATAAAGAGGATCCTGGGCGTTAGGAGGCGTTAGGATGTCAGAGATGAGGAAGAAAAAATAGTCCAAAATTGTTTGGGGTTCCCGCATCTGATTCTGAATTGAAAGATTGTAAAGTCCGATCAAAAGTCACGCGCAGGGGCCAAGACATCTACGCCGAGTCAAAGCTGTCTCCCCCGCGTAACTTTCAAACCCGTCATAATGAAATGGCAAGTAAATTCGAGCTAAAATACAATTACAGAATGCTGAAATGTCGGTGTCCTACAGGCATGGTCGAAAACAAGTTCGACTACTGACACAAAACCTTCGGGTACTATGGGCCTATTGTATTGTAAGTTCTGTGATGACCTCGGCTGCTTTCAAACGAAAAACGAACCCAAAACTACTAATGTATGACGCTGATCAATCAATCAATCCTCTATCTAGCCTCTAGGTCGCATTCCCCTTTCTCCATGCCCGAGCAAGACTCGACCATAGTCGATGACCTGTATACCTTCCGAAAGTCAAGTTTCATTACAAGATCAGCTTGAGCTCAGCTATTGCGGAGATAAGTCTCTGAAAGTACCAACCGTCTCTACTGATTTGTGACCTAGGCTGTGGTGTCTCTTCGTCAACGTCGTGATCGCCCTCAACACGGTCTTCGTTCTGTCGGTACCGTCTATCTGAAGACCTCCTTTGCGCTCCTATCCTGCCTTCACTAGAGTCTTTCAAAGACTGGCTCCGCCGAACAGAATTCCACTGGCGAAGTGTGTGTTCTGCCAGCTCCCGCGAGTAGTGCTGTTTCCTTTGTTCAAGTGTGAGTGCGGGCATAATCGTCAAGTTTCTGGTATGACACCTCCAAATATTTAGCATCCCAATAAATACCCCCAGTCGGCGAAGGGATCTCCACGTCGGCTGGTTTTGTGAGGAGCCTGAGAATGACGTCGGCCCCTGTAATGGCTCCTCCACGGTGGAGCTAGACAAGCACCGCATCATCGACGTTAGCAGCTCAACAAGCTTCAACGCCCAGTATACTAGGTTCTGGGGCTACCTGGGGTGCTGTATAAAGTAGCTGTGAGTTGATCACCCCTTAGATTTCACCCCCGATGTTTTGATGATCAACACATATTCGTTGTGAGATCACTCATCCCAGCTCTCTTGAATTCAGGAGGGAATAAAGCGTATCCGTAGCAGTGAATTTAGAAACTCGATTCAAGAAGTGGCGTGCGGAAGCTTGTTATTCACCACATCGAATTCGAGGTAGATAAATGCGAGTAATTATAGGGAAGGGAAGCAGGTAAGGGAGGAGAAAATACCTTATTTAGGTCTCAATTTAATGAAGTGGGGCCTCAAGATTTATAGCAAGAATTCCAAGAAATTTACTCAGTCAGACAGGAACTTCTCTTTTTATCCAGAACTGAAGCTTGGTACTTTGGAGCTTTATATGTTTTTGGAGGTCTCAGCTGCTGGTGCTTAGACTCTCCACAAATGCCGAAGCTGCAATGAGTTAGGAGTCGGACATTGCTGCTCCAAGTCATACTTAAGTGAGTATAGTCAATGTATTGCTCTGAATTAAACGCGGGATACTCAGGCACTGAACTCTAATTGTCACGACTTGTCCCCCTCCGAGCTACACGCTCGGGCAGGGTTTGGCGCATCCGCATGCTGAGCCTTGTATTGAATGGTGCGTATTCTTCAGTGCCCGGGGGAAGAGGCTGGGAAAGCGACTGGGTACTGGATGATCGGCTGGGGAGTTGCTCGGAGCATCCATACCTCAAGGTGTACAGACTTAGTGAGGCATGATCAAGGTATGATGCCCCCATGAACTCATGTATGCCAGTTTCTGTCGGCGGTGGGTTTAGGAAGCCGTTCGACTTTACCACACTATCATAGGCTGTACTTGGAGTATTCGAATAGTCGCAGCGCCGAATGCATGGATGTTCCATGTTCCAGATCAGAATATGTTTGCACGTTGCGGAAAGCAATGAAAGCTTCGGGTCCGAGGTAGCAATAGCTCGCGATGACCGCAAGGCAGAGGTAATTTCTAATGTCGTATATCCACATGCTATCAGTATCTGTAGGAGCTTGAACGCACCAGAGACAGGGCTAAAATATTCAGCTCAGAGGGGACAAGTTTTCACCAAATGCTGAGCCATTACATAATTACATTTGAACGAGGATTCCGACCAGAAAGTCACACCAAGATATGTTGTCGGTAAGACCGAAAGATGCAAGACCGTCAAGATTACAGCGAAGCCATACAGGCAAACATTAGCGATGAATACATCGAGTAAATACAGCAGTGTGCACAACAATAAAGCAAAAGGGTCGCAAAACGGGAGAATAAGAGTAGGTATTACTCGAGGGCGCCAGTGGGAACCCTAAGAGCAAGAGGATTAAAAAACAACCGATAGAATAAGCCCGGCAGGAGAGAAGACGTCAGGGGAAAAGGGAGATGCTACACATTCAGGATAAAAACACAGTGAGAGGATCAATGCAATGCAAATAGTACGAATGCAAAATATAAGATAATACGATTAAAAAAGAAAGTCCAATGCGAGTGCGAGTGTCATGTTACTGGGTGTTTTGCGTGAAAGACATTGTAGATGAAAGCAAGAGAACGCGTCAGGTGAGGTCGTGACAAGCGTTAAAGGAAAAGTACACCAGACATTTCCAAAATGTCGTATCGCATTTCATAGCGTTTTACTTAGGCGCGGATGGAACGCCAGTTGCCAGCAAAATTTTGGACAGACTTGGAAGCGGTGGCCTTCGGCTTGGAAGGAGCACCACCAAGCATGACACCGCCAGTGAGAACAGTGGTCTTGCCACCGTCATAAGGGGTGACCTCGGTTTTGCTTGTATCCACAAAGACTCGTGCCTGCCTAGCACGCTCGCGGCGCGATTGTTTCGAGGGCGACTGGGTTGAGGAGACAGTCGAGGTGGAAGAAACGGAGCTGTTGGAAGCAACAGAGAAGCCCGAGCTCGAGTTGGACGAGCGGGAGCTGGAGCGAGAATGAGTGGAGGCGGCAGAGATAGTGGAAGCTGTAGAGAAAGGAGACGAGGATCTAGCGGGGATGGTGAGTCTGTCCAGGGTGGGAGTAACCCAAGTGGAAGGTTTGGTCTCGTGGGCAATCATAGCAAAGATTTGCTCTTCCTCGTCACAATCATCTTCCATAAGTTGCTGTGCAATAGTCCTGCTTTGAACCTGCAAACGATATTAGTTCAATCTTTGAGTGAAGCAGACAAGAGAGGATATTCGCTCACCTTGGTGGCAAGAGTCGGAGCAACAGGAGAAGGAATCTCATCAGCCCAGACAGTGACAAGTTGACAGTCAGGCGAGCCCTTCTTGCCAAATCGGACGGAAACACATCCAGGGTCAACGAAGAAATCGAACTCCTTGCCGCCGAGGACGGAGATCCAATCGAACCATTGAACACCGGAACTGAGGCATGCTGCGTAGATGACACGAGGCGGAAGGCACTCAGGCGAGAGGGTAAGGCAGCGACGACCTGAACCACGGAGAGGCTCCTTCGGCACCCAAGTCGGGGCGTAATGAGCAGTCAAGTTAGCCTCGAGAACAAGCTGAAGCTTGATGATGGTAGTTGCTGAGTATTGGACAATGAGAGGGCGGGTGAGGAAGGAAATGGCATGAGCAAGAGTGACAGAGAGGCTGGTGGAAGCAGAGAAAGCCATTGCGAATAAGTACGAGGATTAGAAATGCGTCAAGGATAGAGAAAAGAGAATCGCCCGGCGATGAATAGATGCGGAAAATGCTCGCGTAAAGATGCAAAAGAGACGGAGACGTATGCAGAGAGAGAGAGAGCGGAGAGATATGAAATTATATAAGACGTCGAACTTGAATGTGTAGCAGAGTCGATAGCTGGTCTAATGAATGAGACCTGAAATAAAGTAAATACCAAATGATATACAGATTTAAGAGAATACTGACCGTGTAGTAGATATTAAAGAGAGAAAAGCGGCCCAGAAGCTGGTGAGGAGTTGGAGGTAAACTGGGCCATGGCTTTATACTTGCATCCATCTCGTAAGAGAGAACAAAAGACTCGTCCAAATTTGGGCAATCATTATCACCCACGTGGTCGAAAACAAAAGCAACTTAGAATCCCATTGTATTCACAATAAGAGCTACTCTCACGCACGTCGTCCTTATGTATACTTCCCAACCTAATTGTAACAGCTAAGGGTCTATCCGGTGTCTTCTTTTCTATTCACAAAAGGTACTGCGGGGCTGCCTTCTGCGGGTAGCTACCACGGGTGTATACTTGCTTACTTTGGAGACCTTGCTCTCATCTAAGGACGTACTCTAATACGTATCAATTTTATTAACGGCTTGGCGTATGTTCAATAGAAAGAGATCCGGATCACAGCCAGAATCATGAGGACTGTATGATAGTCATTACCTACAAGGAACACCAGTAACAGAAGCTGAGCCTGGAAGAGAAAACATAGTTCTGCGAGTCTCCAGCTAGCTCAGGTAAATCTGTATATGCAGCGGCGCCCGTCTTCAGCCTCTTCAGCTAGACACTAATCACCCGTTCGAAAGACGTCAATAGTATGTATTTGCACCTTTTACAACAATGGGCCGCATGAGCCTATCTTTATGATTGAAAAAGCTGGACGATGAAGCGATATAGCAGAGAATCAACCCAGATGTGAATCGATTTCCTTTAGCCAGATTGAAATTTGACGAAGAGCTACTCAGCGAGAGTCGCACTGAGTCAAGCCCGGCGGTGTGGCTGAAGGATACGGTGCCGAATGCCGAGCCAGTAAATTTAGAGCCCCGCTCGAAACCTAAACCTTGTTACATTTTCGTACACATAACTTGCTGTCGTCGCTCCCCACAGTCGCAAGTACTTCCTTCAAAAAAACCGTCGTGTCCGACATCCATCACAAAACACCATGGTATGTCTCCGCGATTCTCCAGAATATCTCTGTATATCCTTACTATATACCTTACTCCCAGACTCTCGCCGTTGATCTGCTTAACCCCTCTGCTGAACTCGAAAAAAGACAGCACAAGCTCAAGCGTCTTGTGCAGTCCCCGAACTCGTACTTCATGGATGTCAAATGCCCTGGTATGCTGCTTACGGGATTGCACGGGGCGACATACTCATTGATTGCGTTTTTCCTTTAGGATGCTACGCCATCACGACAGTTTTCTCGCATGCACAGACAGTAGTTATCTGTGGAGCCTGCGCTTCCATCCTGTGCCAGCCCACAGGTGGTAAGGCAAGGTTGACCGAGGGTGCGTACACTATATTCTTTTTAAGCACTTATCGTTAATGCCGTGCTTTCTGTGCCTCAGGCTGCTCTTTCCGCAAAAAGAACTAAGCACCTCTCTTTTCTTGCTTGTCTTTTTACACACATTGGGCTGTAGCACTAGGATCCAATATACGCTCCTTAGAGGAGTACCTCGTCATTCATATTCTCGTCATCATGCGCTCCTTGTCCCTCCTCCCTTCTACATGTATACTGTACATGATTTAACAGCTTTGAATCATATTATGGATTCCTCCGACCGCCCACTTCCCTGTGACTCGCACTTGTGAGTACGGTACCGACTACGTGACAACCTGCTTGCTCCTGCTTGAGCGCTCCAGTAACGTCACATCCACCAATTTAGGACGCTTATTTTTGACACTACTGCTAAGAGGGTTTTACGCTGCCGCAATTTGAAGGACGAGTTATACGTGTCCACGCTGAGATCCGTTATATTGCTAAGCCATAGATTGAGGTTGTAGTCATTGTTGAGTATGTAGCAACTACAATTGCGTTGCTGAGTGCTCGGCGTCATTGCCGTCTTTGAAATTGTAGTCTGTACTAGAGCCGGTAAATATCCGCAAACGTAACTTGTCTACTGTTGCCTCGACGGTCGAATGCTATGAATGGCGCCAATGTCAGTGTTGTATTTCGGTGGATTCGGTGGATTTTCTGCTCAAATTGCACCTTCTTAGACGTGACAAATTTACCATTCATTCCAAGGCAGTTGTGTGTCAAGATGTTGAACTGAAAGGCGATATCACTATTGGCTCTGGTACTTCAAAGTTTTATTGTCGGGGTCTCTCAGGCTGTTCGCGCTCACGACTAAAGCTTTCAGGTACTATTGTTCATCCTAAAGCAACCATCTTTGCTGTCGCAGGGCCTATTGTGATTGGTTCAGGATGTATTATTGAAGAAAGTGCCATCATAGTCAACCGGTTCGTTCACTTACATTGTGTTCTGTGCCTGCCCAGATTCATTGAACTATACCGTTTCACAGAAGGAAAGAGGTTATGAGAATTGGAGATGATAACCTCTTCGAAATCGGGTGCCGTGCGTTCATGTATTCTCTTTTCGCCCACCTTTCCATGTCGTTCACATCCTTTGTCTCTTTTCCTCAGGTGTGGAGTCTCCTTCCATAGGGTCATTTAACACGCTTTCCACCCGCTGTCGCGTCCACCATACCGTCCGCCTTTCATCCTTCTGTGTTATTGGTGCTGGATGTCTTCTCGTTCCTGCCGACGACGAAACGCTTGATGACTACACCGTAGTGTATGGTCCATCTGCAGAACGAAGAATTTGGAGTGGTAAAGGGAAAGTGCAAGAGGCAGATCTCCGAAGGAAGCATGCAGAATATCTTCGAGAAATGTTGCCAAAGTTCAATAGACTGAGGAGAGGGGACGGCGCTTGAAAAAGGAGCGCATAGTGTATTAATACTGTACTAGCGTACATACATCTAGCAATGAGTTCTATTTGAGAGTTGAAATCTATGGGGATGGTTAATGCTGCTCTGAACGAATTTGAAGCGATAGGTCCTCTAAGAAAATGAGTCTCATAATTTAGCGGGTGGTTTGCTGTCAGCCGTACTAGGACCTCGTATGTCGGCACGGACTACCCCCTCTTGAGAAGTGACAGCAACCAAATTTCCATTGCGGGCATAAAGCTATAGCAAGTAAGCTAACTGCGAAAATTTGAAGAAACGGCACATATACATACCTGGCCGTGCATGATTGCTCTACCCGAACCCGAACGGGGAGATTCGATCTATGTACAGAATTAGATAAAACAAGATGCACTTGCTAAGAAAAGGCTGTACCACATATAAAAGCCAGTCACCGCAATCAAACGAATCGCTAAGCAAGCATTTTTGTGAGTGATCGCCAATGTTTAGGGGGAACATTACTTACTTGTAGAACCATACTGAGTGGTCAATGGTGGACTAGAATACTCATGAATTCATGGGACCTAGAAGTAGGACAACATAATCACTCACCGACATTCCTACAGCATTAGGACCCTTGCTCATGCGCTTAAGACCCATGATGTCGAACGCCGAGCTTATACTTAGACCAATGACATTGTCAGGGTCACCACAACTGTCAGATATGGTATACTTACAAGTAAAGATCCGACAAGTAGCTCAGGATACACTATACGAATTCCCTTGTCAGTAACATGCTTCGTGACCAAAAAGTCGTTTGTTGACAACTCGCCTTTTGAAAGTGAGGTTCATATTCGGGTATGTTTCTCGCTTGCATCCAATACATATAACGTATGGTCCCGTCTGCGAACGTTTCATGCACCCGCGCTGTTTTCACGGCTATTGGGCTTCTCTGCCGTTCCTATCTCCAGATTTCAAAACAGACCATACAGATGGAAAGAATCAGCTCACTCACTGTCACAATAAGTTCGTAGTAAGATTTTATCTTGGGATGTATGTTTGCTTCCTGACTCTTTCGCAAATAACGAGCCTCTTCAAGCTCGCATTCGTCTGGAGAGGGCACGTCTGGCATGATCCATTGCTTTTGTGGCTGCCACGGCTCAGGTTTTTGGAATGAGCACATAAGGATGAAGATCAGAGATCCCTTCTGGATTGCTTTGACAGAGCATGCGACGTAAGAGCGGCCTTGTCGTAGTCTTTCCACGAAGTATACAATTGGCGTAGAGGGCGAAGCACTCGTCAAAAAATAACACTGAAATTCGTTAAGATGAATCGGCGGGCCATGAAGCGACAATACGTACATGCAATGACTGCCCTCAAAATAATCACTGATGAGAAACGAAAGAGTTGACAGCATATAGAGGCGTACATGCAAACCAAAAGCCGAATCGACACAGTTGGTTGCGGATACCAGTGCTTGGCTGATCACTTGTCTTCACAAAATGAGAGATGTTAACGTTGTTACCGTACAAGCTTTCCATCATATCCATACCCTCCGAACACTCCTCTGGCACGAGCAGGTACCCACAGTGACTTGGAGCGGAAAAGATTCACTTCGAGCTTCTCGACTTCAAGAGCAGTCGAAATCTGTGCATGTTCAGCTTGATTCATAGTGGAGTTCTGCGGATCCATGAGTAACGAAAGTAAGAAGAAAGTCGTTTGAAGGTGAAAGAGTGAAGATGTAGTTACTATTTAAATAAACGAATGTTGTTGCGGAAGTTCGGAAGTTAGGTGGCAATCCGGCTACAAGTATACCGGTTACCGGAAATCTTTGGATACTACTTAAACATGGATACAGAAGTACACTTGTACTATAACTCTTCAAATTCTACGGTGAAACCACATTCATGGCATATCTGCCTAGTAACACCATCTTCCCCTCGTTCCGTAGGACCAAAGGCGTGCCGATGTTCCGCGTCTTGACGTTTCTGCCAGACGCCCTCCTTAGTTCTCTTCCGTAGCTCCTTCAGACCCTGTTCAAACTTTTTGTTCTTCTTCTTTTTCTTCTCAGCTGTTCGTCGTTCATATTCAGCATCTAATGCTTCAGGAGACCCCCATTTCTTCCAAGCAAAATCTTCGACTTGACATCGAAGAAATAGCATCATGTTTGCGAAAGTAGACTTGTGAGGATTAGCTTTGAGTAGATGAGGAAGTGCCTCCTGATCCCGAAGCTCAGCTGAAGAAGATAAGTTAGACCATGCTTCACAGAGAATATTTGACACTACTATACCATCAGTCAGAAGATAGTCCTGAGTTTGATGACGGATATGAATATCGTGAACCGAGGTAACGTAGAAGCCCACACACCTCTTTACACTCTGTCTTTGTAAGAAGGCTGTACTTCTCCGGTTTTTCGTTTTGGCACCTCTTGCATACCAGACAACCAAATATCTTCTTGTAGGTATGGTCAATGTCTACCGTCTGGCATTCGCCGCATCTAGGATTCATAGCCGGGTCAAGAAAGATAGCTGTTCCAACAATGAGCTCATGATACAGAACGGTGCAATAGCATCGGCTTACGAGGCTCTAGAACCTGCATAGCCCTCTGACGTTCCCTTTCTAGCTCTTTCCTCCTTGTAGCTTCGTCAACCTCCTGATCTTCCTGTAGAAGGAATCCTCCTTTAGAATTGGCCATCTTCGATAAATCATATTCAAAATAGGTGCCGAGCCTTTTGTCCCGCTGGAGGCGATCTTGAGACTTTGAAGATCCGGGAGCAGTAGGCGAGTTGGAGTTTGCGGATACAACACCAAGAGTTCGTTTATTGTTGGAGTTCAGTGCACGCGCAGAAGCCACCTCTTCTTCTCTTTCCCTCTGTTTAGCCTTGGCTGAATGTATTGTCAGCTTGATCATGAGTTGAGCATGAGCATGGGATTCGACTGCCGAATCCTGGTGGCCTACCTCTGAGACGATGCAATTCGAATTGTTTGATTCTTTCTGGAGTGAGTGGTGAGCTGATCGCGCCAGAGGCTCCGGGAGGAGTTACAGCCCTAATCTCAGTCGACATGTTAACGGTTTCTTAATGAGCTGTAGTGTGAGTCACCAGGAGTGACCTCATGGTGTGAGTCAGCGACTCAGCGTTTAACGTTATTTAGTGGTCACGTGAGTCAGACGCGAGAGTCGGCACAGGCGCCAGGCGCGCGCCTGCCAGTCCGAGTCTTCTGTCTGAATTTGATGAAGGTTCTACTATGATCTCTGTGCCATGAGCTTAGCCTTCGCTGGGTCAACGGGTCTGGGACTGGAACTCATGCTGCGTTGATCTGCCCTGGGATTCTGTCTAGGGACCAAGCTGTAATCTATCCTAGTAGAAAAATTCACGGTCGTTCATTATACAAAGCCTGGTACCCGAGGCGCCGGGGGGGTACCACGTGAACTGCGACGCCTTGTACCAGTGGTACCAGTGGTACATACTATTAGGTATGTATCTATGGAACAAGGCCTCTCGTATACTCAAAGCTCCATCTACCTCCAAGTCGTTCCTCAAAGATGACACTAGGTATTCAAACACCCCATTTTAGCAAATACAGCTGCAAGATATACGGCAGTAAAATTACATACAAGGGCCACACAAGAAAATTCCCTACGCTACTGAGTCTGTGTCTACTTGCATAGATCCATCCTCCTTGTCCGCAGTGGCGTTGTCCTCCTTCATATCCTGTTCTGAAGCTGGCGGTGTGCCGGTGTTCATACTAGGTCCACTGGACAGTATTCGTACAGCAGTTGTGTGTCCACTTGGACCTGCACCATGGGTAGGTGCAGCACTAGTGTTCATGATCCCAGCACCAACCCCAAATTTGCGTCCCGATATACCATTCTGACTGGCAACGTCTGGGTCACGGTGCTTCGCATGATCTCGTCGACCACCTTCGCCTTCATCATCTGAGTCAGAAAATTCGCCATCATTCTGTATTCTGGAATCGAGAAGTCTGCGTGGACGTCGAGTATCCGGTGGTATCAGATCTTCGTCCTCATTTAGATCATCCATGACAGCGTCAATGGGATGAGAGGGAATATCTGAATAACAGATGAGAAGGCGTAACTTTGCCCGAGGTCATGAAATAAACTTACCTGACATCTGAACGCTAGGAGGTCCACCTGTGTGTCTCAGATTCTCCATGACAATCTGCTTGACACGATTCAAATATGCTGGTGTGTTCAGGTCATCCGTATTTGACGCCTTCACGTCCAACTGGTAATCCGGGCCAAAATACTCGTAGTATTCGTTTACAGGAATTTCTGCGAAAAAAGAATGAATCTTCATAACCTTGCTTAGTGTGATAATGCGCACCAGGTCCAAGTTCTACCCCAGCAGCCAGGCCGGTCTCATATGCCCAGGCACGACTCACGTTACGCATTGTGTAGCCACCACCACCAAGTAGTAACAAGGGCTTATTAAAAGATTTCACAAATTTCACACAATTAGCATGTCCTGGATATCGAAGCGTCAGTCTTGAGAGCAGTTTCCAACTTTGTGCATACCTCTCATTGACAAGTTCAAGCAGCCAAGTTTATCGCCCGACAGCGAATCTGTTCCGCATTGCAACACAATGGCGGAGGGATCGTAAGATTCCATAACTTGCCTAATGACCTATGACGTCGAATCAACAGACGCGAGCTCATAGTTCTCATGCTTTACGAACCGGCTCGAAGACGGATTTGTAGTTCTCGTCGGATATACCATCTCGCAGGGGGAAGTTTAGAGAGTAATTTTTTCCTTTCCCAACGCCGACATCCTGAAAAAGCAAGTCAATTGATGGATAAAATGAAGGAATATGTTGCTTTACACGCAATTCACCAGTCCCCGGGAAATATTCTCCATACTTGTGGAAGCTACACGTCATGACGCGGTCAGTAGTATAAAATGCTTCTTCTACACCGTCGCCGTGATGAACGTCAATGTCAATGTAAAGGACGCGCTGGTGATACCTAAGAGATGTGCCCACTTTACACAGGCGTTCGTGGGTGAGAGGGAAAGTACTTGCCGTAGGAGTTCTAGAATACCTAGAACGATATCTGTCCAGATCATGTACATGCATTGGCTTCTGAATACCAGATAATAAGTCTGAACTAACCGTTGACATAGCAGAAGCCGCTTGCTTCACTCTTTTTCGCGTGATGAAGACCTCCAGCCCAGTTCACAGCAATATCACACTTGTCTCGAGATAGTCGTGCCGCACCCTCTGTGATAGTGAAAACAACATCAGACTACATTGACACCCAAGTTCAGCTACACGCACCCATGGATCCTCCTGCCGATATAGAACAATAGTCGAATAAGCCATCGAACACAGGGCAATCATCTCCAACATTGTCTGGACAGAAGATCTGGGTAAACCAGACTAATTATAACAAAGTAAATACGGCGCACATACATTTATGCTGTTCTTTGACGAATAGGTGCATATTGCTCGGTGTGATGCGATTCAAGAATTCCACATACTCGTCAGAATGGAACTGAGTCATTTCACGTTTCGTCGCAGGTTTCGCGCGCTAGCGTCATTGCACAACATAACATTCAACGAAGGTTGAGTGGATCACTGGCAAGCTTGAACGTACAAAAATTTCCATTTTCTTGTACAGTCCATAGTTCATTACGAGTGAATGGCACATGCGTATCCTTGTTGGCTTCATCCTATATTTCAGGAATCATCTCAGATGGAACTAGCAGGACGAAGAAATGACTTACGGATGTCCTGGGCCATAATGAAATCCCCCAATGTCCGAATCGAAGAAGTAGCACTGAGAGGCGCAAATCAGCCTGGCACTATGCAAAAATATGCGTTCGTGAAAACGGTGCGCACAACTCTTTTCTTTTGGTTTTCGCCTTCAAGAGGTTCCATAACAGGAAGTAATTTGACGGAGGGTAGAGTTATACTTGGGCGCTACCAGATACACAACCTTTCAAAAGAATACAGACGAGCGCGCAAGTCCGCGAAATGGTGGTAGAGGACAGTTTTGAACGTTGACTGAGATCTCCGATCGCTACGAGCGCTAAATAGTAAGCGCTACTAGTAAGCGCTATACGAAGGTCCATGGTTTGGATAAGAATTAAAAATCTACGATGTGCGTGTATGTACCGTTTACACAGTAGTCAGATATACACATGCAAGAAATATCTAATGTCATATTTTCGCCTTTCCCAACGGTACCTCACGACCTAAATGAATCAGAGTTCAAGTTAGCTCAGGTAGTCCAATCTCCAATTTATCGACTGGCCTTGATGTACAAGTGTCGAAGGAGCAAAGCCAAAATCTTCCGAAAGCTTGATGTTCTGCACAGTTTTGAATTAGAGGTGGGTCATATAGCATGACATGGTCGTCGTACCATTTCACCTGCAATGACACGAACCTGCAAACCTAGACTAAGACACGAAGCTTGAAAAAGGCTATTTCAACCGCACCATTGACCAGTGATGGACACAATGTAATCCCGCGAACCAGAGCTAGACACAAATCATGACTCAACCATATATGTAACTGATTAACTGCATTCATACTTCTCGTCCAAAGGTAGTCTCGAAAGTTTGCGAGAAAGGAGTGACAGCATTCAAAGTAATACGCTCACTGCAGTTGGCTGTCGGTACTACCTCCTCAAGGTGGTGAATTGTGTGCAGTAATGCATCGCGAGCTGCCGCCCGACTGGTTTCCATTGGTGTATTACGGATTCTTACATCGTAGTTCAGAATATACGGAGGTGGTGACGAGATGCAATTGATTAGAAGTTCAAAATGATCCCGAGCATGGCGTAGGTGTTTTCCTAGGGCGCATATCAAGATTGGTGCAGAGTCTACTGAGAAAGACGTTACGACGCACCAATTGTCGAGCCAGGAAGATACTGTGAATGCACAGTCAGTTGATCGTCTGAAGTGAAATGATTGTCGAGGATGTCCACCGCTTGCCGAAGTACGGTTTGCGACACGAAGAGCAGATTTTTAAGATTCTCGGAGCCCTCGTCAGGCTGGTTTGTCGTGGTGGACATTGCAGGAGCTGCCACTACAGTTGGGAGTTCAGAAACAAAGGACATGACAATTTGAATCAAAAACGTGACGCTTGAAGTGCAGATAATATGATTCAGTGATACAATGCGTTTACAATGAGGCAAAGGTCACCCTGAGTATGAATACGCAGACAATTAAAGATAATGTACATGAGAGCTGTTCCTGCCACCTAATTTCGAAAGACCCATTCGTATAAGCTATCCGAACTCAAAGGGAGGACAAACAATCCCTCTTCCAGAGCTTTGCCCAGAACCAAAGTAGTCATAAGATGGGTGAGAGACAGGAGGAATCGCAAAGGATATCGACCGTCATCGTCGCTCTGCTTAAACAGAAAAAATATCTGAAGCAGCGGGTTTTGATGGACCGATTATGTAAGCTACTCATGCATCACCTTGAGGGTCGTCCTAAAACCGGAAACCGGCTAAGCAAGCTACTACTTTGGTACCGTACTCTCAAATGCTTTCATCTCTCAGGACAGCGGGCTCTTTGGCTCGTGTAGGTCCCTCTGCTCCTGAGCTGGTACTCTTTTTTACCTTCTTTTTAGGCTGCATCTGCAGGTCAGAGGCGTTTTCTATCTATTCACGAGTACCAGTCCGTGAACCTCCTCAACTCTGTAAGTAGTATTGGATCTCCAGCATCTAATGTTCTAAAAACCCAGCACATTGTTTAGTATGGAATTCCTACGCCCAAGAGCATACCTGCAAAGTCTCCTCAGGAAGCTTTCGACGTAGCAAAGAACTTTGGTAGGAAACTTTTCTAAAAAGTTGCTGGTGGTCTAACTTATATGTGCCAACAAAGGTCACAATAGGCTTGTCATCAAAGCCCAAGTACTCGCTGGTGGACGCGGAAAAGGCAAATTTGACACCGGCTTGCAAGGTGGTGTACACATGGTCGATTCGTATGTGTCAACATTCTTTGCTACTTCAGTGACGCGCTAAGTGCCATTAAGACCGGAGCAAGCTAAGGATTACGCGGAAAAGATGCTTGGCTCTAAACTGATCACGAAACAGACTGGTGCAGGAGGCCGTATCTGCAATGCTGTCAGTAGACACCACTCTCGCAAATAGCTTCTCTAATTGTGTCATTCAGGTCATGCTTGCGGAACGCCGTGATCCCGCGCATGAGTACTACGTTGCGGTCCTCAATGACCGTGCTTCTCAGGGTGTCGTTTTGGTTGCTTCCGCTCAGGGTGGTATGAACATAGAGGAGGTGGCTGCTAAAGACCCGTCTGCAATTATCACTACCCCCATCAGCTTCGAGACAGGTCTAACTAAACCCGAAGCTCTTGAAGTAGCAAAGAAGCTTGGTTTCAAGGAGGGAGCAGCGGAAAAGGCAGCGGAGATCTTCATCAATCTGTACAGAATTTTCAAGGACAAAGATGCTACCCAAATTGAAATCAACCCTATGGCTCAGACTACCGACGGACATGTCCTCTGGTGAGTTAATCATATCCGAATATTATCCTACTTTTTTGACCATTCACATCCTCACAGCATGGACGCCAAGTTTGGCTTTGATGACAACGCGGAGTTCCGTCAACAGGATATCTTTGCTCTTCGTGACATTAGTCAAGAAGAACCTTCGGAGGTCGAGGCCCAGAAAGCCAATCTCAATTTCATCAAGCTTGATGGAAGCATCGGATGCCTTGTTAATGGTGCAGGTCTAGCTATGGCCACCATGGATGTACTATCACTACATGGTGGTAACCCCGCGAACTTCCTTGATGTTGGAGGGTAAGTCGAACGTGGCCTGTTCGTTCATGACCCTCACTCGTGTGCTGCAGAGGTGCTACTCCTGAGACCGTAAAGAAAGCTTTCGAAATCTTGCTTGCTGATCCCAAGGTTAAAAGTATCTTCATCAACATCTTTGGAGGTATGTGCTCTACCATCCATCATTCCTCTTGCTTGGCGCTCAATTTGTACTAGGTATCATGCGGTGTGATTACATTGCTGAGGGTGTTATCAAGGCCACAAAGGAGCTGCAGCTCAACATTCCTTTGGTTGTGAGACTGAAAGGAACGAAAGAGGCTGAAGCCAAGCAGTACGTCCATACATCGCCTTGGAAGACATCCTACTTATAAGGTCTCGATGCAGGATGATTAAAGAGTCTGGCTTGAAGATTGTCGCCTTTGACAGCCTTGATGAGGCAGCGGAGCGTGCTGTTCAACTTGCCGTTTAGACAGATGATAGACTATGTTGTATGCCCAAATTAATTCAAGACGTTGATGTTTGGATATTGTGTGCGGTGTTTGTGCGCACCTAAACATTTGAGTTTCATGATGATATATATGACAACATTATTTACCGTATGAACATGCAAATTGAAAAGAAAAAAATAAAAAAAGGTGAGGAACATGGAACAAGAGAAGAGAACTACGCTACAAATGTTGTTCACCATGTTGGCCGTACGCCGGTAAAGGAAGTAGTAGACAAGGGGGCGTAAGGTTGTGGCTGATGCGAGTGAGTTGAAGTTTGGGGCTGATGTTGCGGTAGGGATGTGTGGTTTCCATCATTTCGTATTGGACCCCCTCGTCCAGCGTGAGCAGGTGCGGGTACCATCACTGGGCTTCCGGGATACATGGGCATCTGCGGAACAGCCACGGAATGCGGCATTACAGGACTCATCATGGACACAGTACGGTTACGGTTTGGCGTCCCGTTTTGCATCTGAGGAGTCTGCATATTAGGTGGCATACCATATATTGGCTGAGTGCCGGGGGAGGGATAATGCATCATTTGTGGTGGATAAGGAGATGCTATATGCCTGATCACGTTGCCAGAATTTTGAGTGGTAGGATTTGGGAGAGGTACCCACACTGGACTGTATAGTGGCGTGTGTCCATTGACTTGCATTCGATTGGGCATAGGACTGGGATGCGAGTATACTGTACCCGGTGCTGGCGAATGGCTCAACATAGGCGAGGCATATGATGGGTAGGGTGGTCGCACGTTTGGATTGGGGGGTTGAACAGGGGGATATCCATAGTTCTGGGAGGGTCGTGCAACAGGGGCAGTCGTAGATGGCGGTGAGATAGTTGGTCTATGTGAAGGAATGCTCGACGATGATGGCACCTGCTGGAAGGCTCGTGTGACATCATGAAGAGACATCCTAGAAGGCGCTGTCGATGTTGTTGGTGGAGGTGTCTCTCCGTCTTCAGATTTGACATCTTGTATGGTGAAAGGTACAGATGTCAAATCATCTACTATACCTTCCAGCGAGTTAATGGCAGGCAAGCCGGCTTTGTTCGAAGTTTGAGACCACACAGCCTTGAGATGCTCGGGATCAGGAGCGCGGACAGGGGAGTCCTTCAAGGTTAATGTTAGTGATGAGCGGGGCCACGGTGCGGCATGATGGGAAGGGGGAGTAATAGGCACATGATCTGGCTATTGAGGAGGTAATTAGTATTCATCATGAGGGGAAGAATAGCCCTGAGAAACTTACCGAGTCTTCTGAGCTCTTGCTCTCGCTTCTCTGTATCAAGGAAGGTAGACCGTACTGCGAAGAAGACGGGGAAGACTTCACAGGTGAAGGTTTGACTGTATTCACGCTAGATATCTCACCGTTAGGTGATGCGTTAGATACCGTTGACGATGAGGGCGCTGAGACATTAGGCTGCGCTTCGATCTTGGCAGCTCCGGGCGACACCACTTCCAATTCGCTTGTGGCAAAGAAGCTCACTGATGGCTTAGACTCCGACCTGATATCCACCACTCGCGAATCACGATAGAATGCTACACCCGATCCTGCTGGCATTTTTGGCTGAGACCTCGACCGCATTGGCGTGGGGCTAGACTCGTCGTTTTTTGGCGTCTCTCCATCTTTTCTAGCCTTCGAGATTGCATCAGGCTCTGACGGAGGAGATTTACTTGTTGTATCCAGACCCATGGCAGGTGAGTATTCTGCATCAGATTTGGCGGTCGCAATCGATGGTGTTTTGCGCCATGTCAATGCTCCATCAGCAGCAGTAGGTCTTCCAAAGGCGCCAGCAGCTGGCCGGGATGGAAGAAGGTTAACTCTTGGGGCAATAGAGCCTGAAGATTTCTTGGGAAGCAAAACTCGGTATTTTATCTTTCCTTTGTAACCGTACGAATACGATCTTCGGAATAATACGTCATTTAACGAGAAATCACGTCGGTTCATTCCTTCCACAGGTGGAGTAAATGAGAGTATGTCCCATCGTACTGGCTGAGGTTTGTAGAACATTGCTATTTGCTTTTTGGAAACAGGTTCCAATGCAATGGAATTTCTTGGCAGCCGTATTGTAAATGAATTCCATGCAGGTTTTGGGGATCTGGGAGGTACAGCACACGTCGACAAGAAATCCTCCTCCTGGGGTTGTGGTACGACATGCCGTTCACGAAGTGCAGGGGGTATCCACCGTTGAGAAGGGGGTTTTGAGGTTGCAGACACGAGTTTCGGCGAATAGTCAGGCTCGGACGAAGGGACATGGTCCTTTTCGTGCATCACATCCAGCACACCCTTAATTCGAGACATAGTATCGTCGAGTGCTGACATTGTTGCTTCTTTATAATGACTCTGAGTTCTCGAGCTACGTGAAGAGCCAGAGTGAGACTGATTGACTAGGGGGTGGTGGTGATCTGCTGATAAGACTTCTGCAGGAGGAGCGGGCACAACCAGGTCTGGCGCGCGCTTGCGTCCACTGTCTAGCTGTGAGGTGCCTTTTGAAGTGTCGTCTGGGATTGCAGACGTTGATAACCCAATATCTCGCTGTGACGAAGGAGACACAACCTTGGTAGCGTCCTGCTTGCTTCTCCTCCAAGGCCCGATGCCAGACTTCGCAATAGAAGCTTCCGTAGCAGGATGTTCGTCGTCAAAGAAGTCGCTCGCCACAGATCTGCCTATTTTCAATGGTAAAGAAATCTCCGGTGTCTCACTAGGCCCAGACTCAGAAATATCAGATACTCCGACAAACTTGCCTAAATCAGAGTAATCAACCACTTCTAGATCTGTAGTATCTTCTGCAAGAGATTCCACCTGGTCTAAGGCTGACGGTAACGCTAGCAGTGGCGCAGACGAACGTTGGGCTGCAGAAGAAGCACGAGAACGCGCTTGTGGAGGCCGTGGGGTGACTGCTGAAGGTAGTGGGTGCGCTGTGATCCTCCAAAACTCAACAGCAGCACTAGGTGGCAGATTTGCAGAGGTGGAAGCAGTGGAAGAAACTGAGGTTCTCCGGGCGAATGGTGGACGAGAGGTATCATGAGGGTGAAATGGCGATCCTATCAAAGACGGTGGTCGACGAAGAGGTCTCGTATACGCAGGATCATGGTCAGCCTGAGGCTGTGCCTTCTCCAGCTTTGAATCTGCTCCATCAACGACAGAAAGCGTTATCTCATCCTGTGAAGACGAACGTAAAAATAACGAACAGATAGAGGTGGGCACTTCGATATATACCTGGATTTGATGATTGGTCCGAGTAGCACTCTGGGCAGTCTCATTCTTTCTCTTTTCGTTTTGCATTCGTTCTTCAATCTCAGCAGCCTTTCGCCTTGCTCTCTCCCTCTCCCTCTCCCGTTCTTCCTCTTCCTGCTGTCGGCGCTGTTTTGCCCTGGCAGCAGCACTATGCATTAAGTCTTTTGTCACATCCTCCAACTCAGCTGCAGATAATTGTATGTTACCAGGTTCTATTACAGGCGACGTGACGGCAGCAGCATGTGATAAAGCAGGAGATTGAGATGGATGACGTACAGACGACCGACTTGACGAAGGTGGTCTGGCACTTTGAGGATACCGCGAGTCGCGAGAAGACTGCCTACGTTCAACAGGAGGGGCAGTATGAGGCGGACCTTGAGATAAATGAGGAGGTAGCTGTCGACCACCGTCTCTGAAATTTGGACCGCGCGCGGCATGAAGAGGAACAGGTGGTGGACCCATGCTAGATTGGTGTCGAGCTGTTAAGAAGTCTCGGTCTTTCCCAGCAGGTGGCAGAGAGTTCATTTCTGAGCGTGGACTAGCAGGTGCATAGGTCGCGGATGAATCTGGGCCATCACGATCCTTGTGCTTCTCCAGAGATCCTAAGCCAAAACTGCTACCATTACCCCGACCGCGCGAACCTTCGCCGCTAGGTTTCTGTAATAATTGTATATTATTAACACCGTGCAGCTGACCTGGCGGAAGATTACGAACAGTTCGTGAATCTGTCAACGTATGGTCTGGATGATGTCCTCTCTTCAACTGATACGGGCCCGCGCCAGGACGGTGAGAGTTACTGTACGGTTCCAGTTTATTAGAGCGTTCATTGAATAGGACCCTAGAAGATTCCTGTGGTGAAAGTGCAGGAGAAGCAGAAGATGAGACTGGGCTGGATGGCTGCCCAATGGTGTTTGGACGCTGACCGCCCGAAACAGTGTGAGCAAAATCAGGAACATAGAAGGAAGACGAGTTCTTTGTGCGCGGCCAGCTTCTATCAAAGTCATCTACAAACCGCTCCTCCTTACTGACAGGTCCATTCGAAGTAGGACTATCCATCGATAAATTCTCTGTTCTTGCACCATCCTGAAAAGAAGTTCGAATGGGTGACTTGGTCGGAGGAGACGCAGGAGCGTTGTTCGTATCGATCTTATACTGTCTTCCGTCACCAAATTCAATCACCCCGTCAAGGAAGTTGTCATCGTCCTCCTCCATCTGAAAAACATCCCGGGTCAAATCGTAATAAGGTCTACAGTGCATCATCACACACCTCATCCCAATGGTGGGCGTTCGGATCCAAATGTACGCCACGAAAAGTATCAGCTTCCTCCAATCTAGCTTGCTTACTGGCTTCTGCCATCTCTAGTTCCTTTTGGTCAGCACCTTTTCCCTTGCGGGCAGTAGAGCCTAGAAGAAAAGGAGTGAGGCGAGTGTAGAGATAAAAGTTTCCCGTCATACCTTGCGCGACCTCTGCAGCGGTAGGAAAATCGCTCTGAACCCGAGCATCCGCACGTGTTGTACCCGCCGCAGGCTTAATATTTCCCCACACTGGCTTCGTCGAGCTACCCCCACCTGAAATGCCTCCATCTTTCTGCAAAGCCGATAGCTGCCCTGCCGAGCGAGGTTGAGGTTGAATAACTTTTCCGACATGTGGTAGCTGTGGCGCTGCCGGAACTGAGACGGGTGCAGAGGTTTGGGAAGGCGTGGGCGCTAGATTCGAAATGCCATTCGGAGTTGAGGCAACAGGAGGGGTGACAGATGAGGGTCGTGACCATCCAGGACCAGGGGTGGAGGATGACTGAGGCGTAGCAGTGAGTTTTGTAGTGACCAGCCGCGGATGAGAGGATATGGATTGGACAGCAGGCCGCGCTACAAAATAGGCATAATGAGATTTTTTCTTCACGCGAGCCAATAGGAAATTGAAACGCACTAGGCGTACCTCCAGCTTTGAGTGAGTTGGAGCTTGATGAGACTGGAAGAGACGTAGAAGCTGAAGTGTTCTTCTCAAGGAATTTCTTATTGATATTGGAGGAGCTATATCGTTTCGGTGCAGCTGAAGAGCTTTGGGTGGTAGCGCTCGATCCCAGTTGTACGAGAACAGGTCTAGTAGGATGGAAAGTAGAGGAGTCTTCTGTAGAGCTCGCTGTTGATGACTTGTTGTCGGAAGAGGAGAATGTAGAATTTGCTGAAGCAGCAGGAGTAACAGCAGGAGCGAAAGAAGTACTGCTGCTTGGCAAGTTGCCGGGAACAGATTCCTCTGAGGATAAGACAGCATTGGTTGGGCTCTCCAACTGCTTCACCACCGTACCAGGCAGTTCTCTTGAAACTGTAGAGACTCCGTCGTTATTGGCCATAGACGCGTCTTAAGACGCTTGTTTTCTGCTAGTCGAGTGTACCCGAGTGTAACGGCCCTATTGTCGTCCCAGAAAGTAGATAAAAACCAGGTTCCAACATTATTAGCGGCATAAATAAAGCTGGAAAAATAATTCAAGCACACCTGGGATAGATTTCACCAGAAGACCTCTCGAGTATGTCAAAGAGTCGATGTTGAAGACCCGTCAACCGGGCGGCGCAGCACCGAAAGATATTTCCAAAAAGAGACATACTGTATTCTCTAGGATTATATAATTACATAATTAACCTCTGCTAAGTATCAAACCTCAAGGGCCTTAGGCTCTGACCGCCGCTAACTTCTGAGGAAGTTCATCTACATGCAATATTAATCATACCATCTCTGCCAGCTCTGCTTCACGCTTGTTCAACCGATCTATTTCTGCGTCCAAGGCAACATTCGCCATTTCTATCTGAAGGACATTTGAAATGAGTTCTGTCCACCGCGTCTCCAGCGCGTTCAGTTGCGTCCCCACTTTTGTCTACGAAAATGAAGACGTCAAAATCACAATTGATTAATTTCACTGCATTGACATACTTGAGAATTTTTTCGTTCCCGGTTAACTTCTACCGTCAATTGCTTCAAGTCCTCAAGTGCCTTCTCCGCCTGCTTCGCCGACTCTTCTAGAAGGTAGTTGTGTATTCTCCATGCATTAGAGCCGTAGGTTTGTAATAGAGTGAGATTCGTTTGTCTGTTTCGAGGCATTCATTCAGCATGGAGAATCGTCTTAAATAAAGATACGAACCGGATCTTCTGATGCTCTAGCTGTGCACGGGCATTGTTTAAAGCGTCCTGCCATTCCTTGTCTGAGCCAGGAACAGAAGAGGGAGCGGGCATTTGATATCGGACAGTGTCTAATGGAGGAAGGGGCTGGTGTGATTCAACGCGTTCGAGCTCTGCCTGAAGCAGAGGATTTTTCTGAGGTAAAAGCACGTCGTCATTCGATGCAACTCGGAAGAGACGTACGGAAAACCAACAGTAAAAAGCTGATAGGGAGGTGGTACATGCGGGTGCAAGGTCAAAGGTGGCTTTGGTTGGCGAGCCAGCTCTTGCTCAACTTTTTCCTTGAGAATAGGGAGCTGTTCGAGATCGTTGTCATAGTAGGGTAAAGAGTCGAATAATTCAAGAGGAGGTGCAGAATCAGCCATTGAGATGCAGCTGAGCCGTGGATATTAGCTGGTGTTGGTTCAAGTTGAAATCGGCGCGGGAACAACCGAGGCTACCGACTCTCAAATCTTTCCAATGCTGTCGAGACTGGCCTTGCGGCCTGTAACCGTCTTTAGGGCTGTCTCTACTCGCTCTTCGCCGTCGTTGGCTACGGTGACCAACTCTCGTCGTATACATGGCTCGTCTGCTTCAAAGGGCAAGCTACTTTCCGGCTCTTAATTTACCTTTCGTGCTCACTTTCCTCTCTAGCCTCTGCCTCTCCATTTACAGAACCTACCTCTCCCAATCCGGCACTAGAGAAATACGCTGAGACAACTGAGGCTCTTCACACCTACGGTTCTTATCTCACCCAGTGTCTCCCCAAGTTCATCCAGCAGTTCTCTGTCCTGAGAGATGAGCTCACGCTATACGTCGCACCTTCTGCCATCATTCCTGTTCTTACCTTCCTCCGGGATCACTCTCAATGCCAGTTCAAGAGTGTGATGGATATCAGTGGTGTTGACTTCCCAGAGCGGGAGAAGCGGTTTGAGGTGGTCTATCATTTACTTAGTGTTAAGTACAGAGGACGAATTCGGGTCAAAACCTATGCTGGCGAAGGTGACCACGTCCCAAGTGCAATTGAAGTTTTCAGGGGGGCAGACTGGTGTGTCCCATTCTTGAATTGCATGACACAAGATTCACTGATCACATCGCAGGTATGAACGCGAAGCTTGGGACCTCTTTGGCATCTTCTTTAGCGGTCACCCCGACCTGTACGTTACTGCTCTATTCATACATGAAAGCTACTAAACAACGACATTTCCTAGTCGTCGTATACTCACCGACTACGGTTCGTTTGGACGGTTGTGAATCCTCTTGTCATATTCACCTTCTCTTCTAGGCTTCGAAGGTCACCCTTTAAGAAAGGACTTCCCCCTCACTGTGAGTCCTTTATATCTCTTCCAGCGTACTTACTGAAAGAGCTTTCCAGGGTTACTCCGAAGTGCGCTATGATGAAGAACGGAAGCGCGTCGTCTACGAACCTCTTCAGCTGACCCAGGCATTCCGGTTTGTGCATTTTCTCGCATGACCTGGTCATTATGTTCACCTCCTTTCGTAGTAACTTCGAGTCCCTTTCTCCTTGGGAACAAGTGGGTGATGGTGTCAAGCCTGTCCGGTAGGTTGTTTTTGTTGGTTTGGATGTATCCGTGTTGAACTTGATTTTACAGACCTGATGAACTGAAGCCCTTGCCCCCGCCGAAAGTCGAAGAGCCTAAAAAGTAGTCGCTTATGTATCTTAGACAATCAATTATATTCCGTTAAGGTCCATATAAGAGTAGGAGATATAAACGATAATGGCTTCACAGGTCATGAATAGGAAATATAACAGTACACCGCGATGAAAAGAATGGATACGAAGACTTGAAAGGACGTGAAATACTCCGTTATCATACAAATAGTCACGACTCTTCCACTTTCTTCTCTCCATCCTCGCTCTGAACAACCTCCTTGGTCTCGGTGGGTTTTTCACCCGCTTCGGTGGCCGTGTCTTTCTTTCCGCCTAGTCCACCCAAGCCCATCCTAGATACAACATACTCCTGCCCTATAACCTCCACACCAACACGGAGAGCCTCCGCGACTAAGTCTTCCACCCATTCAAACTCGTTCCAGATCCCCAACCAAGCTCCAGGTATTGCTTGTGTGATGCTTGAATGTATGAGATTGTGTGAAGGGTCAGAGAGATAGAGCAAGAACTGGAGATGTTGCTGAGTTGTCGGCTCTGCAGGAGCGGCTGACTCGGTGGATG
Source organism: Neonothopanus nambi (assembly GCA_003987895.1). Classification (NCBI taxonomy): domain Eukaryota; kingdom Fungi; phylum Basidiomycota; class Agaricomycetes; order Agaricales; family Omphalotaceae; genus Neonothopanus; species Neonothopanus nambi. Next base: position 32,793 of record RCHF01000154.1, read on the forward strand.
CGTTGGGAGCAGGAATAGTATATGAAGTCAAGTAGGGTTGAACGCGGAAATAGATATAAGAGTAGGAAGTTGGTGACTGCACTGAAGACGATTCTTTCGGCTTCTGAGAGTGCTTGATCTTAATTAGTTCATCAAGGTTGGCCTGACTCACAAATATAACTATCTAGCGGTATGGAGCGAAAAGAAATTTAGCTCACCTGAGCAAGCTTCACGGCAGCCTCGTATCCCTCGACTGAGTTAAGGTCTCTAGCAGCACTGCCTCCCTCTTCCCTGGGGCGCGATTCCTCCCCTTTGTTAACGATGAGGTCTCCGCCTTCAACTTGTTCCATAACCTGTCGACATAAATAAATACACGAAAAGTGAAAATGGATGTACGGACGTACTCGGGTAAGAGCTCGATAGACGAGTGACTCAATGCCATCGTACCCTCTCATGTCGTAGCTGAGCCATACCTGAATAACTTCATGTTCTGAAATTGGGGGTGCGACGACATTTAGAATATCATTCAAAGTCGAAAGACCAACACGTTTAAAATCTTGACCTGCATCATAATGGAGATTAACAAGATGTTGGGCGCAGAAGCACATGCACATCGAGACGTGCCTATCCTGTCCAGTTGGTGGGTTTTGGCATATTCCACAACACCCTCTCCCCATTTTCGAGCCTGCTCATTGTTGGGAAGATTTTTAACTCGTTCATCTACGACCGTCCTGGCTTGCTGGAGTGCAGCAGAAGCAGAATTCCAGACTGATCCCCAACCCCATCCGCCTCCACTTGCGGCCTCAGCTGCAGTAGGTCCGGTGGTGGATGGAGCAGAAGCCGCTACCGGAGCTTTTGCAGCGGTAGGCGGTGTTGCAGACCGAGCTGCAGGACTGGAAGCACCAGCGCCCAGAGAAGAGCCCAGAGAAGAGCCGCCTAGTTTGACTCGCTCCGTACTCTTCCTCAAAGTTGGAGTACCTGATCGTGACGCAGGCCGGTCTAGATGCGCGGTAGTCGTACGAGTAGGTTCGGAGCTTTTCTGCGTTATTTCGTCCAGAAAAGCGAGAACTTCCGCTTCGCCTGCATTGCTACCAGTAGCAGCAGTAGTTGGATCAGCCGATCCCGCAGCAGAGGTACCTTCGGGAAGCGGGGTAAACGAGTCAAGATCGTCAAGAAGTTGAAGAGCTTCTTCTTGCTTTGACTTCGACTTGGACATTGTAGTGAATGTTGGTCGCTGGATGTTTCAATGCTTGAAGCGTGCTCGGGGATAAGCGCCTAAGTGCCCGCCTCCACGTGTTCGCCCCTTAACAAGTTGAAGTGCCCAGATTTTTGAAGCGCGTAACACTGAACAGTACCAACAGTCGACTCTCACTTCACACCATTTAGACCGACTGTCCCGAAAGTGTTCAAGGACACCTTTCTCTACAATTGATTGCTTTTACGGCCCTGTAACCAATCTATTCTAACGCATGCCTAAAACACCGAGTCCTAAGAAACAAAAGAAGCTGTACAATTCTCAACGAGAGAGACTCTGGGAAGTTGGTAAGTATCAGATAACTTCAACGTGACTCGTACCGTACCATGATCTGGCATTGATTCCGTGTATCCGCCAGAAAAGATCTTGAACCATCGGAACAATCCACCCTCAGAGCCGGTAAGTAATATTTTTTTCTTTTATTTTCGACAGAGTTCATCGTTCAGCTAGGAGTATCTAATCAAGGTGAGTGCTTCCGCTAGTACCTTTTGCCTGTCACTTAAGAGCATTTCGCAGTGGCAAGGGTACCCGTCATCCGACAACTCGTGAGTTCTATATGATGCTCAAGCCCTTTGCGGTAAGCAGACCACTGAATGTCCCTGACTAGGTGGGAGCCAGCGTCTGGCCTTCAGTGTGGGAGACTTTTAGATGAGTACTGGAAGGGGAAGACAGCGCAAGGCTTGCCAGAACGGCGATTTCCAACACTCAAAATAAGAATTCCATTAAAACGCACGGCGTCACAGGCACAACTATCTGATGTGTCCAGCGATGTAAGTCTCTGTCATGATGATATGCTTCTCTTTTTATTCTCCTCTACAGGACATTCCCTTAGCACCCCTGCACTCTCCACAAGAAGTAAGTGCTGTTCTAAAACCTTTGTTGTCATCATACTCTAATATGTCTCCCAGACACCTCGCAGCTCTTCCAGTGAGCCCGGTAGCTCCACAGAGGAGTCTTCCAATGAGTATGAGGTATCTTTGGTCATCTTGGTCTGTGCATCATTCTGTTGGGTCTGACTATGACTCAGGATTATCTAGGGCCCTGCTCAGCATCAGAAGACAAGGCAATGTTAGGAACCCGAACAAAAATACTAACTTCTGCTCCGAATGTACCGCAACCATTCTACCCCCACACACATATACCTGGCTCTGGAAGCTATCTTTCGACGAAAGTCCGTGTCGGACAAGGTGCTTTGACTCAGCGCCCTCCAAAAATGTTTGGCCCAGTATCTACTAGCCTTAACATCGAAACATCACCTCAGATTCCGCGTATTGAACCTGATTCTAACACAGGCCCCGAAGTGATACAGGAACCACAGATGCATTCTTTGGTCAACATCATGCACTCGAACTCTGAGGCGATCATCAACGATGTATTCTTCAGTGATGCCACGAGGTATACTCAAAGCACTTCGTATATTCTTCCTATCCTGAATTGCTATCTGAAGTACCGACCAGGACCTGGATCTTATGTATCCTGAAGGAGACAATTCTACTTTCGAAAGTTTTGCACGGTAAGAGTTTCTGGTCATCAACACATGACTAGTATTCACATATCTTCTCTAGAGAGCTATCAGAATCATTGCCACCCTATGAAAGCACATTTCTGGCCCATGAAGGTGCTCACTTGGAAACATCCTTGCAATATGCCATAAAGTCAGTCCTACATAGCAGTATTTGAAGCGACTAATTGATACATTGTATTAGTAGTCCTCCTGAAGTAAGCACTATGGAAGAACCAAATCAGGAAGCATTCACAATGGGTCCTGGGTAAGGATTTTCTGCCAAATTATTCTGAGTGTTTTATCCTTCTGAACATTTTATCTCTGGCTTGTCAGGCCTGCTGAAAGAACTCTGGATGAGTCTGATACTAGCGGTATCCTTGAACAAGAATCTTCAACAAATAGCATTCAAGTTGAGAGTGTACTGAAGGAGTACATCAATACAGCTTCTCCTGAACTGTACGAACTCTTGTTTCATTGTCTGTTCCTGCCACTGAATATTTACCATATACCAAAGGCCTACAGAACCATTAACAGATGTCCCTACTACATGCCAGTCAGTGGAGATCTACATTAGAGGCGAGAGGACTTGCTGTGTTGTTACGGACATCACCTCTCAAAGCCAAGAATTTCAAACTTTTCAAACGATTCTAGATACTAATTTTCACATCAAAGAATTTTACCACTTGTCATCCTTGGATGGCATTGTGCCTGCCTGTTCATCTGGACAGGCCATTGCTTTCCTTACTGACGCTGCTGATTCTAAACAGTGCCTCAAAAGCTTGTCATCATTTATGGCTTATAAACAGCTAGTAAGATCGTCTCTGGTCATCACTTATGCTACTGATGGCTTTCAAGTTATCGTTCGTTCCAGTCAAGTCTAATCATGCAGGTCTGATCCTGATATTTCCGCTAGCGATGGAGAATCTTGTCCAAGAATTTAATATTAATATCTCTTCCTTCCCCACTCAAAGTGAACAGCTATGTGCTGTCCTGTTTCCTTGGTTACTGCAGGGACATCTCATTCCTAGCAGCCAAACCCAAGCCGCATGTTGGACTTACACCTCTGGGGAAAATGAAGAAGGACATTGGTCTATCGCCGAGGTACCTGCTCAGACACCTCCGAGTATCATGTTTCAACACGCAGTGCGGATCCTCGACATCGACCTTCATTGGTTGAACAGCGTTTTGAATGAGCATTCGTCATACCTGATGGTTACAGATGAAAAGACGTGTCTTCCAAAAATAGAGACCAGATTGCTGCTCTCTGTTATCGAATCTCATGCAAATAAATTGCAGAGAAATGCCTCTGGTCATGGATCGAGCCTTGTCTTTATTCACGCCGCCTCACTGCCTAGGATCGATCAGCTTCTCCCAGACCTTGTCCGGTATCGGAGCGAGAAATCGGATACTATTTTCATTCTGTTCGGGACAAATTTTGCGATTCCTGCTCGGTACTGGACTGTACGACATATTTTTCCCTTTGGTAAGCTTCTAGCTTTAAGTTTGGCATGCAGTATAAACAGTACTGTGTCTAGGCGGTGTGCTGACGCTCACTCCACGAGCGTTCCTGGAGGACCCCCAAGAAATATGTCAGAAGCTTTCCGAAGTAGTATCTCATCCACTGTGGATTGTTTATGTGATTCCCTCGGTTTTGGGTTTAGCAGTGAAGTTGTATCAGCGCGATGCAGAGGAGGATGAAAGGTCAGTGCAGACCTCTGTCTGTATCGAGAAGGAACTCAGCTCTTCTAATTCTTCCAAAGGAGTGAACTTGTCTTTGAAGAGCTCTTCGAGATGATCGAAAATGGGGACATTGCTCTCATGAGAGCACCTCGGTGTCGACCTTGCGACCTAGCATGGTGCATGGACCAAGAAGAATCTCTCTACCGTGATGCTAAGGAAGCTCTCGACTTCTGTTCAGCTAGTTTCATGATGAAATATCGGGACGTGAATGAAAAACATTGGGAGGAAAAAGTGCGACAAGAGCTATTAGATGACCTCCATTCGATGCAAATTCAGCCTGCAATATGCGCTGACCATCGGAGATTTGTCGTTCTAGAGTCCAAGCTCGAATCTCAGAACTCATTGATGGGCGGATCGGTAAGTCCCTTGCCATGCACTAAGTATGTGCCAACCCATCTTGTGTGTTTGTAGTTCGAGCATCTAACCGTATCAGGGCTTCAACTATGAATGCACTATATGAAATACCATGATCGGGCAATCTCACCGACATTCTGAATATCATACCGGCGTCTTGCTTACATATCCTACATCTTGCTCTGAGCACCGATTATTACGAGTAGAAACTAGACTACTCAGCGCATATCTTAGTAGTTACATATCGAGGATATATTACATACACTCCGTGATACAGTTCGAAGCTGAACGAATAGATATAGACGCAATAAGATACACCAAGAACGAGTGGCCAAGTGCAATGAGACTCGAGTCGAGAAAGCAAGGTGAATGCTAAGGATCGTTCCTTAATTTCGCGTTTCCGATCTCCCATATCATCCGCCGACGAAGATAGGGTATATCGTCCTGAGTGAAGTTAAATGTCTCCTCACCCCTGGAGAGCGACTCGAGGAACTGACAGGTGAAAACACCACAGTCATATCCATTTTCTTGCTGAGGAGTATCCTAGCGTCCTGAATTCAATAACGGGCCGTAGCGGCTGTATAGCTAGCACATACCTCTAGAGTGTGATCTTCCCAGTCTGTGAAGTCAAAAGGGGCTTTCTTCTTATTGCGGTGTTCAGCGTCTAGATAATTCCGTAGCCGCTAGAACGATACACTCAATTTCCGGACGGCAGTGCGATTCTACTTAGAAAACATACCTTGAAAACCATAGACCTATCCATGTTCATGCTGTCATAGGATTCAATCCTCTTTTGCCTGAAGTTGATAGCGGCTGCGGTCCAGTGCATGTTGTTATGATTGACAGGAATTAACACAACATCTTTTGAGAATAGATCGAGCTAAAATAGGTACCATTTTGTCAGGGTTCAGAAATCTCTCATAAATGCGCGGCAAACCTTCTTCGTCCACTTCGCTAGCCTCCCTCTATCGTAACCTTCCTTTTCTAGCTTCGACCAGAAGAACGTGCTGAAGTAATGTGCATCCAACAACTTCTTCTTTTTGGTACCAGTGACACCATTGGAAATCGAATTTTCCTTGTTTTCCTTTGATTCCTCCGACCGGCCTAGTATCATTGCCCCATAGAAATTGATAATTTCATCGTTCAACCAGCAGGACGGCTTCAATCGTGCCAAGTCCGAATCAGAGACTTGCTCTCTAGCGTATTTCGATATCACACCGCGTCGTTTAAGCAATGCATGAACTTGAGCCTCATCCTCAGGCGGAAGGGAAGAAGGAAGTGGGATTGGTTTCGGTCGCAAGCGCTGTTCAATGTCTTGATCTCTAACGCGGTTTCGAATTTGTAGCTGTTCAAGAGATGGACTAAAGGGAGACGGAGGTTTGCGTCTAAACGGGCAAACAATCAGCGAAAAGATGATAAAAATTAATAACAACCCACTGGTTGAGTGTTTGTTTAGCCAACTCAAATTGTTTTTCCAACCACTGGGAGTGATAACAGTGTCAGACAACGGACGGGTAACATAACAAGACTCACATCGCCAACGTCGGAATAGCGCCGTGGACGCGTTTCCGGAGCGTCATATCTAGACCGCAAGTCGGTAAGAGAAGCGGATGCTGGCACGAGATGTTAAATTGAAGAACAGCGATTTATCCAGTAAATGAACTTACGAGCAAGAAGTCCCAGATGTCTTGGAATGGATGTCTCTAGCTGGGCCCTGAAATCCAAAAGACCTTGAAAACGAATCGCGTCAACATCGAATTAAAAGGTCGCGAGTGTGCACCAACTTTTGAAATCTTCAAAATTGGACCTGAATCCTAAAAGGCAACAGTTCAAAAAAAGACTGAGAACACGCCATAGTGAATTGAGCGCGCACCTTCCCTTTGACGTATCCTATATAATTCCTTTTTCATTTCCTCCAAATCTCTTTCCCGATTTGCGCGAACATCTTGTTTGTACTGAAGAAGAATCAGTACGACTCCGTCCATCCATTATTGGACGTACTCACTTTAGTATGATGTATGTGCCGTCGATTCTGATAATTCCGCTTTATTCCATTTTCTGAGATGCGAGATTTCAAAGCGAGTTCAACCGCATCACGAGGAGTACCGGGACGGGACGTTGACGCCTCTGAGGGCGGAGGTAATGTCGAAGAGCGAGAAAGAGGTAGTTCCGGAGGCCCCATAACACCTTTGGGGCGGGGCTTTCGTGGTGAATAGGGATTTGAAGAGGAAGAGGGTGGATACAGTAAATATCTTTGAGATTCTTCCGAGGATGCTGAGTTCTTGCGAGGCGTGAAAGTGAACGAGGAAGAAGGAAAAGGGAACGAAGTCGAATTTTGAGGAGAGGATAATGGAGGGGAAGGAGGCCTGGTTGGAGATGGTCGAACAGGACTCTGAGTGAGATCGATTGGTGAGGATACCTGCTGCTGAGGTAAATCCTGGCGCGAACCGAGGCGCGCTGCGCGATTCGTTAAATGTCAGAGACGCGAAAAGGACAAGCAAAAGCAAGCTCACCAAAGATTACCGCAAACGTGTCGCGTCCAAGTGATGCAGCTTCCGCGAAAATACGCTTCCAACGAGGATAAATGTCATTCAAGGTTGGGCTCTGCCTTTCACCGTCGCCGTTGAGGAGTGCCGTCCGGGGTTGCTTTCCAGAGCGCAGTGAAGAAATCGGATCCAAAGCAGGTCTTTTTCGCGAGTTCATCTACAATAAAGCAGACAATCTCAAAGATAATGCAAGTAGAGGGTATCGGTGGCAGTAATGACCGCTTTGCTGTTTCAGTCCTCACTGCATGCAAGCACAAAATCAAAAACACCCATCGGAATTCCCATCACCCAGCCGAGATTATGTAAGCCCTTTCTCTCGTCCGTCAGACTCACAGCACAACTTAGGCATCCAAGGATTTTATACATGCTACCTGGCAAACATGTCAGTATAGCGCAATATAGTGCCAGAGCAATCGATGCAGTTGAAAAGCCACAAGAACATTCTCATAGACGGCCGCCAGCTGGAAGAAAAGAACACATATATTATCCTGGACGCTGACAAGAAAAATCATATATACTATATCCCAATGTAAAAACACCACGACCCCTCTGGCTATCCAATGCCCCCATCCCAAAGCTAAACAACCACGGAGACCCTATCTTGCGGTGGAAATGCCCCGCAAAAGCATGAAACTTAGAGCGGGCGCAATAAGTATCAAAGAGGTCGCTTACTACCGCATTGTCATATAATCACCAGTAAGGCTCGGGAGTATTTGCCCATACTAACTGCCAACTGTTGGCAGTGGGAGGAGCTCGTGCGGTGTAGGTGTGAACTCACTTTGAACTCGCTGATCGCTGCTGTTCAGCCTCATCTACGTTAAGCGAGGTGCGAACTCGACTCGTACTTTAGAATTGATATCTCGAGAGACATCCGGAGTATCCTAGGGAAAATTTTGATTCTTGAGCATGCACAAAGACTGGGTGCGCGTGGTTCTCGGACGGCCAACGTCCTTAAAGCATGCACGTTGGGAAATAGTTTTAATCTATGAGAATTCAAAGACTATCTGAACAGTTGAAATAACTGAAATACCAAGATGACTTCAAAGTATCATTCTAGAAGGATTAATCTACTCACCGGTCCATTTTCTCTGCTGCGCACCTTCGCTATTCGTACGGTCCGAGACGAAGACTGTTGTTTCCTCTATCAATTATCTTGGGATCAAAGAACGTGAGATACATGGATGAGCGTTCTACTGCATGCCATATACCACGACGCGAGAGATGAAACGGGAAACGATCATCGATAGGAAAGGCATAGTTTTGGTCACACTTCCCTAGTCGAGTAAACTCGACTTTTCAAGTTGATCGATACCCAGGAAGCGTTTATCTTGAATTTCAGACTAGTACTGATGAATGTCCGACCACCCACATCGGAGATAGAGCGCAATTGAAACGGTAGAGGCAGAAAAAAAGGAATATCAGAAAGGATACTTATAAATCGAGTAAAGAGAGAAGAGCAAGGAGTCACAGAGTTGTGACACACATGTCACAGAAACTCCATTGGGAACTTACTCGGAACCCAAGCTTGCCACTGGGTCTTGATTCATCCTCCGTTATCCTCAATTTCGCACGACAGCATATAAAGGCCTCGACTGAACCGCACAGACACTACTTGTTTCTTCCCGCAGCCTTCCAATTAGCATCTCTGTATTTACTCATTCTCCGCTCAGCATCTAACAGAGTCTTACAGCCATGGGCATGAGCTACCGTCGCTATCTTGCTGGAGAGCGCATCTACGGATGCTCGAAGTGCAAAACCCATCTTGCGACTATACACTCGATGATCTCTAGAGTCAGTTCGGTCATCGTTACGATTTGACATGGTCACTGACCGGGCGTTCTAGGCGTTTAACGGACAACACGGTAGAGCTTACCTCTTTGAGACTGTGTAAGGCCGATTACATCCCTCTCTTAGATGTTCGCTCTCGTGCTGAATCCTCTCTTCGTCTAGTGTCAATATCGTTGAAGGCGAAGCTGTCGATCGTGCTATGACAACTGGTAATCATACTGTCCGTGACATCTGTTGCATCAAGTGTGGCACTACACTAGGCTGGAAATATGTATGTTCCAGCTGGTCTAGCCTGGTTTTTTGTGCTGAAGGTCTTGCTTTCAGGACAAAGCCTATGAGGCGTCTCAGAAGTACAAGGAAGGCAAATTCATCCTCGAGCGCAACTTGCTCGTCGACGTACAGTAGTCGGCTGAGGAAGGTTTAGCGCCCGCCATTGACCTCTAGTCACTGCCACCTTTCATCCTGAAAGGGAAGCGCTGACTACACATTGGCTGGTCGTTCCATTTGCATTCTAGGATATCGGCATCATCTGGATTTTTTTCGTGGAACCAGAGTTCCGACATGGTTTGTAGAAGGGTATGAGGTCTAATCGCAAACCTCAGATGTATACCCCACTTATACGTCACTGGACGTCCCGAATCATCTCAGCCTTGACGGCCAGTGTTTCCGAATCTTCGACTCCTTTCGCTGACCTTTCGCAGCAATCCGTTCCGGGAATCACTGGTGACGTGTGTAATCCATCCCGTCCTATAATTAATTCGAGTCAGTACGACTATGATCATTAATTCCAAGCATCACACGCGCCATGAATACATCCTAACACCATCCCTGTACATTCAACGTCCCACATCCACGAAATCCCCCGTCCACTTAGATTCCCGGCACTCGCTCTCGTGACCGTCGCTTGTCGGTTGGCTGCCGCTATCCCCCTAATTCTTATCCCGACTGCTCCGGACTTATCTCTCACAGCTTACCTGTACAACTTCTCTTAGGTACCGATGTAGTTGGTGTGACTACATAGGACTGTGAAATATAGCTATTGATCAATCTTTACTTGAATTAGCTGACTGGAGTACTCCGCTCATACCTCGTTCCGGCGGGGGCGGTCAGATCAATTATTACCCGGCACCGCGGCATCGCGTCCGAAATAAGAAACCCCAATGATTGTTGGTACCCCAAAGAGACGTGCAAGGTATAAAACTGTATAAGACTTGGACAAGAGTCCAAGCGTGTCTTCATTACCCCACACGCCATTGACCTCCTCCGTTCCCTGCGTTGAGCCTTTTTTGCCTCGCGTCTGTTCGGTTTTTTTTACTATGGGTGCGTTGATGACCGCTCGCGTTGCTTCTAATTGTATTTTGACCTTCATTCCAACAGCTTCTTTGACCATGTCTCGCCCTTTCGTACCGTCGCCTCTGGCAGACCCTTCGCAGCACCAGCGTGCAATGAACAAAGCACCGGTCTCTAGGAGAAACTCTTCTTTTGCTGTGTCTCAAGCACCGCGTCCTTTCCCTAGCATTTCCGCTGCCCTCCGACCCACATCACATGCTTCGAACAAGAAGCCAACGAAGATCATTGAGCCACCAGTAAACCAGCGCGGCGTGTTCGTGCTGAACCTTACCCAGGCAGAGTTCAGCAGACAGGATTGATGGGTCGTGTGCGTGTATTCTGCATGGCGCAGAAGCACTGGGACAAAAAAGTAGCATACTTTGCCCTTGTTCACGAGGCTTCTGAGTCGGGTTCTTGTTGGTTTTTGGCTGTTGGGTTTGGCTGTTGTGTGTGTTTCTCCTTGTTCGCTCTTTACAATACCTGGACGTGTTCTTGTATCGTTAAATGTAGACTATAGTAATGATCTTTTTTACTTTGTGCAATGTGAAATTGATATGAACAATACAACTTCAAGGGAAAGACCGGAGTGAGTAGAGCATGGAAGCAAACTCAATCGGATGATTAGATTAGATGTGGTCACATGACAAGTCCACGGACACTCTTGGATCGTGGGAAATGGAGCGGGGCAGGCGGTGCTTGTAGAAATAGACGGATTCCAGTCTGCGCCGGACCAATTCTTGCTGTTGGCTCATTGCGCTCTCCTCGGTTTGCTGAGAGGCTATTCCCCTGCCTTTTTTCTTTACGACCCGTCTACGAACTACGACCTTTGCAACGACGATCGTCTGAATCCATTTTCTTTTATTCAGTTCAACTACTTCTCTCCTATCTCATCACCTTATTTCGCTCTCTTCCTGCTTATTCAACATCTTCTCTTCCACCCCGTATCCAATACTTTCCTTTTCACTCCCCTTCGTCCTTTCTGAGGTATCTCTATCGACTCTCGCATCTCACTTTCGCCAGCTGATCCCTCTGCTGTCTTGTAGAAATGGATAACTGGAGAGTAGCTGTCCTTGGTGATGGTGGAGTTGGTAAGACAGCCTTGGCTGTTCAGGTGTGTTTTCTTCCTTCTTCTCCTGCTCCTTCTCTCACCCATCGATTACCAAGTTCACACTCAATTGTTTCGTTGGTGAGCACCCTTTGCGATCAATTCATATCTTTCCTACCTCTGACTTGCTATCTTTTTTAAAATCTTGTAGAAGTGCGTTCTGCTCTTTTCGTACCCCTCAAACTCCCCTCATTCACTTCCCATCTCGCCAGACTTACGATCCGACGATAGAAGATGCGTACCGAAAGCAACTGATAGTGGATAATCGAATGTGCTTCGTTGAAGTCATCGACACTGCAGGGCAGGGTGAGCAGAAGCCTATCTCCAACGTGGCGCCGTGTCTGATGTGACTCTTCCTTCGTACAGAGGAATACGCCACATTACGGGACCAGTGGGTCCGGTGAGTCTCACCTATTGTTCTACCCTGACTTGACGTTTATCATGCCATCTGCCTCAGGGAGGGACAAGGGTTTATTCTTGTATACTCTATTGCGTCGCGCTCGACATTTGATCGGCTGGAGATATTCCGTCAGTCAATGCGACGAGTAAAGAGGGGGGACCCGATTTTTATGCTGGTCGGAAACAAATGTGACAAGACATACGAGCGAGAAGTATCAAAAGAAGAGGGAGCGGCGCTCGCAAGGCAGTTTGGATGCGAATTCATCGAAACCTCGGCTAAAACAGCACAAAACGTTGAGCGCTTATTTACGAATCTAGTTCGTGCACTACGACAGACACGAAACATAGAAGTCGGGCCACCTAGTGGCCCAACGAAGCAGAAAGAAAAGAAGAGTGGTGGGAAGTGTATTATCGTGTAGGAGATTTCTCTGGGATTACTGGTTTTTAGATTCCCTTCTTTACCTTCTTTGATGATACCACTATGTCCAATTTTTTTTTCTTCCTGTTCTTCGTTGCTCACTTTTACTTTCCCCCATCCCCTTCTCAATCGCAGTTCAACGTTCAACGTTATCATTTTCTTTTTTCAATTGCATGTATGTCTCAGGGCCCGGGGTTTCCGCAGTTGAATTACTAGGCATATCATCTGGCGGAACGCTCTACGCGATACGTTGTTGTTCTGTAAATCAGCTTACCTATCAACCATGTCCCATATGCATGTCAGCACTGACACGTTGACATTGAGCCGCGATACAATGTCACTAAATATATCACATAGGTCAACCATGTCTTTTCATTGTACAAATGCGAATTTTGCAGTGCGTTCTGTACCAGATGGCCAGGTCTTTGCTGTCAGTCGCGAAGCACTGGGAACAAGTGATGTCTTCCGTGAGTGCCGATTTCGTTTCTACCTCTAGCTGTTGAAATCTGATGGGAATTTTTTATAGGAGATATGTTCTCCTGTTGCGACGAATCGGAAGAGGTGCTGGATTTGCACGAAAATGCCGATACGTTGAGCACACTTCTCAACCTTTTGCACTATCCTCCCAAACTTCCGGAAAAACATCGTCGAGATGATTCGCGATTCATTCCCAAGTCATGGTACGAACCAAAGACAGTGATCCCTCTTCCTCTTCTTCCCTCCTTGTTCTCTCTGGCAGACAAGTACGCTCTACCAGACTCAACAACAAAAGTCTTGAGCGAGCATCTCCGCGCGCACGCCCCAGATGAACCTCTCTGGGTATATGCGTTCGCAGTTGGGCATGAGTTGACAACCGTTGCTTCTGAGGCCAGCCAGTATTTGGAACCCATGGCGACTTACCGTCTGCAAGACGTGAAGATGATAGGATCGGTCCAGGCTTACCATCAGGTCATTCAACTACAGGACTTCCGTGTCAAGGCTCTGCGTAACTTGCTTTTGCAGGAAGAGATATTCCCACATGGTTTGCGTCTCTTCTCTGCTGTTCGCCAAATCTTTACGACCTGTTGCATTTAACAGGCTACGGTTCATGCTCCGTTCATCTCCGCGAGACAACAGCGCTATGGCAGTTGAGAAGGCAGAGTCTTGCTAGTCAAATAGAAAGCCGTGCATATTTTTCTGTTGCATCTGGTCGTATGATCTCTGATATTTCACCTCAGTAACAGACGTCGCTGGAGAGATGGAAACTGTTGCTTATACAGAGCCAGTCAAAGACTGCGCCACATGCCAAAAAGCTTGTATTGCCGCGGTGGATATGCTACGAGTGGGTTTCTTTGATTTTCCACCAAAATCCTTGAGTTGACGACTTGCTACATCTCAAGTACAAATGCAATAAGGTCCCAAGAAAACTAGATCGACTACCTTCAAATTCAAATGGATATCCCTAACGAAGTATATACACTATGTCATCTACAAAATTTAAATATTAATCTAAGCGATAGACGTGAGGCAGGGACTCATTTATTATGCCAGAGTAGCGTCCTCAGGTTATTCCAAACTTCTGACTCTTTATAGAGATAGGTGCTTGAATAGAACATCCCAGGCTGTATAGTTTCCCCCTTGTTGATGAACAACCACATTCCTGCCCCTAGTGTCAATGCGGAAAACAAGGAGAAGTAGTGAGGATCCGGAGGTATGGGCTTCACAGGGGTGCCTGCCACCGAACTTGGGGGATGAGCTCGGGGGATGAATGATGCTAGGACTCGCGCTGCAATATAAAGCACAATCTGGAGTACATCCTTTAGCTTGCGAGGTCAAGCCGAGCTTCAATTAGCCATACCTGTTCATTGACCGCTGTACGCTCTCCAAAGACTAGGTATCCACCTAGCAAACCCGCAAAGAAAGTATCTGCATTCCGTGGCTTGCCTCCGTGGACCTTCTTTTGAAAGATCAACAGCACTTTATACAGCGCTACGAACTTGGCCAAGTTGACGGCGTGTTGCCTGGTGACGTTGAAAATGAATTGTAGACGAGATTTCCAACTAGAATACTCAGTTTCAGACACTTCGAAGTCGTTGTACAAACAGTAACTTTTGGATGATATGCACTCACTCTCCTTGGCCAAATAGTATGGACATTACCACGGCATGAGGGAACCTCACTTTGGCGCCATACACAAGACCATTGCGTGCACCTTTGAGTATGGCCAGATAATCGTGCAATGCAGGATTAGTTATAGATCTGTAAAATGCAGACATAGAGAAGGGTAGCACTGGGAGAATCTCAAAGCTACCAGGCTATATGTAGAATACAAGTTGGACCCATCAGATGTGTACCAATAATGATACCGACCTGGGACAGTAGGTATTAAAAGTCGATGATCATCAACCTTATCAACTGATGAACAAGAGGAAACAGCAGGCCGGACAATAACCGGTACAGAATACTGTGACGCTCTATCAGACAGAAAAACTTGGAGGCTGGAGGCATACTCGAAAATGAATAACACAGTGTTTTGAGACAGGTAGGTTCGTAGACAATATGCGCAGTCTTATGACGAACGCGGGTTGCCTCCCCTATCTGTTCGTACCTACAAGGCGGTTCAGGTTGATCTGGATCAAATCATCGTGGTTTTTTCCCTTTAAATCGAAGGGAAACACACATGTCTATAGGTTTGCGGAATGGGCGGTATATAGGCATCTCGTTCATGATGGTAGAGAATAGCATCTAGTGTAACATCCTGTACCTGGAAATCGCATCTCGAAATTGATGAATTAGGTATTGTGCCAGAGTAGTGTTTTCACGTTCTTCCAAACGTCCGAGTCTCGATAGAGATACGTCATAGAGTTGAACATTCCTGGCTGGATGGTTTCGCCTCGGTTCTTGAATAGCCACATTACGGCGCCCCATGATAGGGCGGCGAATAAGGTAAAGT
Source organism: Neonothopanus nambi (assembly GCA_003987895.1). NCBI lineage: Eukaryota > Fungi > Basidiomycota > Agaricomycetes > Agaricales > Omphalotaceae > Neonothopanus > Neonothopanus nambi. Next base: position 48,142 of record RCHF01000154.1, read on the forward strand.
ACTTGGGATTAGGGGGCACGGGCTTCACAGAAGAAGCAGCACGAGGAGACTGCGGGGAAGCAGAATAGGGAGAGCCTGCTCTAGGTATGAATGAAGCAACAACCCGCGACACGACGTAAAGCACAATCTAGGCAGGAATGTTAGATGAATACAAACAGATACAGCTGGCTTAGCACACCTGCTCGTTGACAGCTGTACGCTCTCCAAACACAGCATATCCGCCAATCAGGCCTGCAATGAAAGTGTCCGCGCTGCGTTCTTTACCACCGTTCACCTTCTTCTGAAGTAGCATGAGCGTCTTGTAGATCGACACGAACTTGGCCAGGTTGAATGCATGTTGCTTGGTGGCACGATATATCACACGCAGTCGAGATTTCCAGCTGAATTGGATAATTATGTCTGGGTCAGAGACGCTGTCCGGGAGATAATGAAGAGAACTGAACACACTCGCCCCGTCCAAACAGTATGGACATTACGACAGCATGAGGAAACCTGACTTTGACGCCATACACAAAGCCGTTCCTCGCACCTTTTAGAATGGCCAGGTAATCATGAAAAGCAGGATTTGTGACGAAGCTCTCGATGGCGGACATGGAGCCAGAGGAAAGTGTAACAAGTGTCCAGGGACAAAGGGGGTCCTTTATGCGCTTTAATATTGACGCTAGCTACATAGCTTTATTCACATGGAACACTCAACACCCGGCCAAGCACCGGATATCAGCTTCCTTGAAGCCTTCCAAAAAGTCCTATTATAGTGTATATACAAGAAAGACGAGACTCGGTCACCGGCGAAACCACCAGACTACTAGGAAGAACCAAAAAACTATTATGAGGAAGACGATGTACCACATCCACCGACAGCCTTGACGTGCAGCCATATTGTTCATACGCCGAAATGTCCCTGACAAAATTCCGGACGTTTCGGCGAACGCGTCGTTCTAGACGGTGCACAGCAGAATCAGCTACAGTGCTCCCAAGTCCGTATTTCACTCACCATTTGGGTCAGTTGAACTGTCGACTCCCGCACTTCGTTTCCAATCCCAATGGTTATCTGCAGTTTCAAAGGACAGATTCATTCGCTTCCGAAACAAGAAAAAACACAGGAAATATTGAAGGCGAGTACAACCCGACTCACACAAGTCACTCACTTCCTTCAGTATCTTGACCTTGGCACTCAGCCCTTCTAATGCCTCATCATTTTGTCCCTCCAAATCTTCCGCGAAACGATGGCCGCTGGGCTGGTATGGTGTTGAACGTCCGGACGACGGCGGTGTTGCTACAGGCAGTAAAGACGACCGATCACGAAGAGATGTTCTGTACCTGTTGGACAGTCAATACCAATTTTACAGTTTGTGAACACAGTCCTTACGGTTGAGACATTATATAAAATCAGTGAAAGACCAGCTCTAAACCTGCATTAAGTGTTGATGAGAGTAAAAGAGAAGCAAATTGAAAGCACAAATACCCCGGCTCTGACACGTGGAGTTACAGGACGCGTACGCGTATTATTACACTGCAGCACCCGACTCCCGGGGCATCAGATTGAATTCACAGAAAACCATCGCTCACTCATATGTACAGGAGAGTCCGTTTTATATCCGCGTAAACAAAAACTATCAATACAATTGACTCGTCGTAACAATGCATGCAGCACCAAATGAGCGTGAAGACGAGTTCACAAAGAAGAAAGTATTACACCTGGATCTACAGATGCTGAAGGGAATACGAACTTAATGAAGAGATAACTAAAATATGTAATAGGTTCACGGCGGATATAACTGCAGTCGAAAATGCAAAACGCAATGAAGAAATGGTCTCAAAGTCCGTGACCTCACCGACATAGGCTAACTCCAAGCACACTTATCAGTACACATGCGAATGAGCATCGCAAGAATATGTTCAATCTATGCTCATCCTGTTGGGATTCATACTTGCTGGACCTCGGTATTCCGGATGTTGAGATCCAAATCTTTGATGCGTGTTCTTTCGTGTTACTTTTTCGAACCAAATCAGCCTCCTTTTTTCAATAATGAAGAAATTAAGGGATGTTACGCACAAGCATCTTTGAGTCCGCGTCCAAACCTTTTCATGATGAGGATGGATAAGATGAACGTGGCAAAGAGGAGAAGGATGGCGATGACGGCTGAGACATGTCAGTATAAAAAAGCTCACAGTAGGATCGACAGGACCTACAAAACACTGTAAGGGTTTTCCACACGAATTTAAGGTCGTCATCGTCCTTATACATCAGCACCTTAACAAGCTACACGCGAGTTTTCAATACATATCATCACAGCATCACAGGTCGAACGAGAGGGATTCCTACCTTGTATACAAAATAGACCATTGCGCTCACACAGCCAGACATGAAAGTGGCCATCATCCACTTGTTCTCATGCCGTGCAGCAAGATGCCCCTCGATCAATAGAACAATGGACAGCGGAAGAGCGGCGCAAGTAACATAGAACTCCCAATCTGTTTTCTGCAATACCAACCAAATGAACTGGACGGAGAAACCCGCCCAGAAGAAGACGTCGAACTTGACGAGACACTCGTAAATCTGATAGTTGGCATACATCTTCTTGATACGGCGGTCGGCTCCTAGGAACTTGTATACCTTCCAGCCAAACTCGTTGTAGATCTTCCAGCCTAGACCTATGTAGGCGAGTTCTGCCACGGAGATGACGATCGGAATGGTGGTTGTTAGGACTTTTATCGGTATCCTTGCTGATGACACTGGGTTGCCCACGGCCTCTTGGACTTCGCTGATTTGTATGATGGCGTAAACAAGGAAAAGGGCATTGAACACACTTTAGAAGAGCATCTTTGAGACAAAAGATATGATACGAAGGGTATTCTGACAACGCACGTGAGGAAAATGAATTGCAACGTATTCCGAGCGTACACGGCATCCACTGCCATAACGAATTGAAATACACTAGCTCAACGAGTCAGAATCTAAGCACGCTATGAAAGAGCAGAGTGAACGGACTGTGCAAGTGCGAAAATGCCGAGATAGACAGGCATCCGCTTGAATATACCGTTCGAAGAATCGGAACTGTCTTGCTGCGCCTCTGCATTGTTGTGTACACTGATCAATAGTTCAGCCTCTATGGCAAGATCTATTGTGGTTTCAACAAGTACAGTGAGGACGTATAATCGACAGGCTAGAGACTCTGGTAAAATCTATGGGCCACAAGTCAGAGTTGAACCTCTAACGAGATGATGACGATGCTCGTACCTTCTGCCAGAATCCTCTCGTATCAACTTGTCTTGGTGGCGCAGGTGGTGGGTAGGCTACAACTGTGAGCTCATGAGAACCGTCGTCCGACTGCTTGGAATTGAATGGCGGTTTCTGGGAAAGCGGGTAAGAGGGGCCACGGCGATGCTCTGCTGACGTTGCTGCTGTCTGGACAGAGTATGTCTGATGCCTAGAGTTGGCAGCGTAGGGAGCACTATATTCGTCAATGAGGTCGTCGTAGGAGCTTTTGAATTCATCTTGGTGGTTAAGCGAATTCTGGGGTTGGAGATAGGAAGGATTGAATGATGCCTGTGCAGACATCTCTTTAAGTGTATAGCAGTTACTGGGGAGTCGACCTGCGAATAGAAAGGACTGTGGTAGATGTTGACACTGAAAGAGAAGAGAAAGGACAGAAGTGTTAGCGTTCAGGCTCAGAAGTCGGCCTCCAGTGTCAGCCTACCAGTTTCCCTTTCCCCCTGTTTGTCTCTGATTGTCCTGCCAAGTTTGTTTCAAATTTCTTTTTTCTTTTATATATCTTCACTTGGTGGTTTTCGTGTAAAATTTATGTAGTGGTGTGTTCAACTGAGCTGCGAGGCTACTCAGCAACCAGGGTTGTTCTATAGTTACATCGACTGATCTATTTCTATATCTTTTGGTAGACACCGCCCGTCCATACTAACGGACCTGACACCGCTTCTGCAGCGCCGTCTGAGCTCCGGTAAAAATAAAATACCATGGCGGGTAGATCTCGAACTCTCTGAAAGAACATTTTGTTTCAAAGCAATCGCAACGAGCCTGTGATGCGATTTACCAGCCTAGCTGGTCCTGTGTGTATTGACTGACATTCAGCGTGCGCGCCAAGCTATCTGTTTGACATGACTGACCTGCGATGCCAAGTACCGTCCTTGATCCTGCTGCAATCTGAGTTCGGCCCCTATGATTTGAATGAGAACTAAACATTAGTCTATTGAGTAGGAAAACACCTACGCGTCCTGAATGGAACGTGCGCACAAATTAAGACTTTGTGCCTGTGCTTGCAGAAGCAGTAGTTCGTCCTCGCTGGAAACTTTGAGGGCTACTTTTGTCTGCCTACAGATCATAAGGAAATGGAGTTTTTTGTAACTATGGCCAGGAACGCACCCGTTTCGTTCCCACTGTCTCAGGAACTATGCAAATATTCTCTGACGTCAACCCCAAATTTTCAGCTCCTCGAAAAATGTTCTTACAGTTGGGTTAGCTGACAGTAGAGTCTTATAGCACGCGAGAGTGGCGTGTCTATCCAAGTATTAATATCAGTGCGGTGGAGTAATTTTCAGATGCAAAACTTACGAGCACCTATCAGGTCTCGTTAGAGTGCGAAGCAAAAGTGGGAAGAACGGACATACTGTGCGGCAATTTTTCCAGTTGACATTCCCAGGTCTGTCCGCACGACTAGAACCTATGCGTAGATACAATTACTGGAGTTAAATTCGATGAGAAACAGCTACAAGCTGACCATTTTGCACTCGTCCGACGGATCGATAGTTAGCCCTGCAATGTCACCGTCTCCTTCCACGCTTTCGTTTTCGCTTTCCGAGTCCGATTCTTCGTGTTCTGCTGGCAACTCTTTCGTGTTTGTGGATTCTTTTGGCACAGTTACACGACTAGACTTTTCTAGTCGTTTAGAAGTTGATCCAGCATAAAATCCTGTCGCAAGGGCAGCAACTACGACAGTAGCATACACAATTATGGGTGCTGTGTAACAAGACATCTGTGAATACCTCGCTGCAAAGGCATGAATTCCTTCTCACCTACACTGTTCTGACGGGAACATGCTTATGTCTTCAAATAAAAGAATTGAGCCGAAAGCAACGAGCTGTCAGTTGTGAGACGCGAACGCCGAAGAATCCAGGAGATCGCCACGTGGAGTCACCTGATTTTACCGTTACCGCGTTATCCGCGGGGCAGGCCGCAGTATCCGAAGCAAAACTCGTCTGGTCCTTTTACAATCCTTTTACAAGTATAAGTATAATTGGGATACATATTACAGGTACAACGAAGATCGACATCCAAGTTCATATAAGATAGATAACATGTAGAAAGCAGACTTTAGATCAAAACGAAATCAGGAGCTATCCGTGTCTGTTGAAGATCCAGTTTCTTCGCCTTCGTCATCTATACAGGTCAAATAGTTAGAGTTCTGAAGACAAAAAAATCAAGAAGGCTCACCTTGCATGAAAGCCGGTACTATCGGAGGAGGTCTCGGGGGACTCGGCTTCTTCAACGGAATGGGCGTCGGTCGGTTCTTAGATTGTGCACCGTTTCTTGTACCTTTGAACTTAAAGCTAGAGCTCAAAGCAGAGGAAAGAGAGGCATCCGGGGAGGAAGAGCGGGATGATGACGACGGCGACCGTTCGACCAAAGGCGCCGTAGAAGAATCACGAAGCTTCGAAGGTATTTTTGATTGGGACCCTGTGGAGGGTAACGAAGGGATCTAAGAACGAGGCTGTCAGTCCATAAAGCTGTCTGGGTAAGCAAAATCAAATACATTGGCAGTTAGCCCAGAGACATCAGGCTCTGATTTCACCCGAGAGACCGGGGACCCTGACAAAAGAATTTCAGCAACATTCGTTTAGTGTGAGTATAATGTCTAAACCTACCAGATGGTTTCTGCTTTTGCTTTTTGTTTGGCGAGATCTGAGGGGAGATGGGCTACTCATAGTCACTTCAAAAGTCAGATTGCCTTAGAGGTTTGACATACCCGTTTCCGTTTCAAATTGAACTCGGCTTCGTCTGTAGAATCCATGTCACAGAGTAGCACGCTAACAAGCCATGGAAGCTACTCACCAGCCCGTTTACTCTTCGACTTCCCTTTGCCCTTTGGTGGAGATTTGTTCTCTTCAGATACGCTGCCTGCTTCTGAGGCCGGTGAACGAGACCTTCCAGTGTCTGAAAGTTGCCTGCAAACGGAATGTCTAAATAACTCGAGCGGAAAGAATACTTTGATACTGACTTTGACTTCGCACTGCCACGACCAGGTCCTCTTCGAGAAGACGCCAGACCCATACAAGAGCTGAGATGGGACGCATAGTAACTTGAAGCAATCTGAAATTCCGTCGAGTGAGCACTGCACAAGGAGATCACCAAGGAGCTAACCTGTCGTTGGCAATTGACGCATGCCAGGTAAAGCGTGCCATCAAGCTTCGCACTTGTAGGTGTGCTCGAGCCAGGAGTCCCAGCTGCACCTCCCATGGATCTCCCGTCTGTTAGCGACGGAGTGGCGGCTCTTGACGATGATGCGACGTTCTGCGATGCATTGGAAGGTCCAGGAACATGGGCTGGGAGAGCACATTAATCCGACTTGAGAAAGACCATCGTCATATAACACATTTGTTTCACCTGCGTTACATCTATTGAAATTATGTATTAACAGTCTGTTAACCGACTTCGGAATCCACAATACAGATCAACATACCGAGTCCCACAAGCTTCGCACACAGCCCGGCTTTTCAGTACTTCACGGTGAGCCTCCAAGGAGACGTCCAATATAAAGTCATCGAGTAGGTCGCAAAAGATCTTAGTCGTCTTGAAACACCACGCGGAGTAAAGGTTCAGTGGGAATACTCGACCGACAGTAGCAAGCTCTTTACCAAAGCTTTTAGAACCTCCTCTTTCTCTGCTTTCTCCGCTTTGGATGGCATGCTGGTTTCCGATGAGCTGTTTCAATTCCTGGCCAAGAGTAGAGGAACGATAATGAGGACGCGACGGGTCACGGAAGCATTATGATTCTCCAGACCGAATTTGCGCACGTGACTACCTTCTTCTGAATTTCAGTTGTTCGCGACCTCCGAACTTCGAAGTTTCAGGTCTCCAATATGCAGTATCCTCAACGGTGGGTCGTGAGTTCGTTTGCAAGACCACAGATTTAAAACAGACAGGATTGGATTGGTAAAGCAAACCAAGTAGTAAGTAAACTAGCGTGCATGTGTTTTTCCAGTGTAGGTATATACATTACTATCTATGTTCGTCAGATCGTCTAGTCGTAGAAATGCCTCAGTAATTGTTCGCCGTCAGCCGTGAGAATGTAAAGATTCCAAGAATGACTACAGCGAGAGCGCCAATACTGGCAGGCAGTAACAGATCTTTAGGTATGCCCATAACCTCGTCACCACTCCATGCAGGCGGTGGATGATGAGGCAGAGGCACACTTGGAGGAAGTTCCGTCTTTTCAACTTCCTGGATTTCTTTCTGGGCAGCAGCAGCGGCCTTCGCTGCACGTTCGGCGCTCTTATTAGCTCCGGCATCGGCCCAACCTTTGCCACCCTGAACAAAAAGAACGACGCGGTCAGAGCCTGAAGTTCGCGCGATTTTCACCGCGTCGGTGACGTCGTGGTCAGAAGTCATTAAAACCGTGTCGCCATCGGCGTCGGTGTAAGAAAGCAAGAAGTCAATGGGATCCGGAGGTACCGTTACATCGTCGGTCGGTTTGAACTCCGTGAAGAACGGGTCGGTTGCCAGTTTACCAGCAACGATCTCACGCAAGTGTTCAACATTGTCATGTCGGGACTGGAATCGGTGAGTCCTGCCACTCGGAGTACGGAACTTGAAGACGTAGGTACCATCGTCAACAGGAAGCGTTCCACTGACGGAAGCCATCCCTTTATGACGCGCAAAGCTGACAGCAGATGCTTCGTCATCCATGACTGAAGCAGAATCATTGGGATGGACTTCAGAGTGCGGAGAACCTTGTAACTGAGAGAGACTAGCAGAAGATTGAAGTGCTCGCAGATCCGGTGGGAGGTGCGACCCTGACAGCATAGACTCTGTATCGTCGTGGCCAATAGAGTCGAAGAAACGGCCCCACATAGGGCCGCCGTCAGATTCAGTCGCGCCCTGTTCAGTGCTAACCGCATTCATCTAAGATGATCAATAAGTGAATTTATAGCATAATAAATTGCGCGTTGAAAACCTCACCTGCTCCAGGGTCGCGTACGTGAGCTTCAGCACATCAACAATAGCGACAAGACGGCCATCAGCTTCAACGACAGGCAGATTCAAGTAGTGGCCATCTAGAAGAATACTGAAAATCCGTCAAACGTACGAAAATAGAAAGATTCTTACTGTGCATTTTCTTCAAGGCATCATGTACACTGAGGGTTGGTGGAGCGGTGTCAGGATGAGGGGTCATTACCCTAACTACACTACACCTTCCGGCATCAAGTCCAGCAGCGATAACCCGAAGAACGACGTCTTTACTGGTAAAGATACCGGCTATCTTTGCATTTGAGCTCAATCCTGGAGATCCCACAGCACCTTCCATGACGCAGACGGCAGTGGTTCTTCTCTCCTTCATGAGCTTCGCCACTTCTCGGACGGTGGTCTTGGGGCCAACAGTTGCTGGCTGAGTTCTCGAGTCCATCACCGTAGTAAGATCAGGAAGCGCGGTCCTTTCACGTAGCTTTTCTGCCCACGCCAGCATAGCGGCTGCTTGCGGATTAGAGCCAACATTGCCAAGTTCGGATTGCACGCCTGCCATAGCATTAAACAGCTGCTCGGAAGCGACAGAGCTACGTTCTACTTTAGCGAGAGCTTCGTGGAAAACTTTGGTTATATCAAGCAAACCGACAACATTGCCTTCTTCATTGCAGACAGGCTAGAAGAAGAGTTAAACATCTGTATCTGATGACACATGGTATGGTGCATACCAGATGCCTGAAGTGTCTTGAAACCATCAATTGCAATGCTTCAGTCGCRCTTGTAGTATCTTGGGTGACCATAGGGTTCCTTGTCATTATCTGRTGGACAGGAGTCATATGAGGATCCAAACCCTCCGCGGKGACCTGGATAAGAGACTTCAATCGCATGGACTCGACAACCAAGCGACAACACGAACGCGGTACGCCMGGTCCTTGGCGGTAAAAATACCACACAGACCCTCCTCATCGTACACAACCAATCCACAATCAGTTCTCTTGGCAGCACACAACTGACTAGCCTCCGCGACAGTGATGTTCTCAGGAACAGTGAGCGCCGGAGTAGGCTTCAAAGCAGCAACTGTACCCTTGGGAGCAGAGGGTTTTCCGCCACGTCTACGCTGTTGAGTCTGAGTAGTAGAGATAGTACGCTTTCGGGCAAGCTCAGATTCTATCTTTTTGCGGATAGCCTGCGCAAG
>RCHF01000155.1:0-117717 GCA_003987895.1 Neonothopanus nambi
ACTATTCTTCATCGTACGACTGGCTCATCAACTGCGATAATAGGAAGACATCGACTTATTTTATTTGTACTTCCTGTCAGGCCTTCTACGAGCAGCTTCTTGGTCGGATGGTGGATAAGAAAGCATCAGAGAAAAATGTTAACATCCTATTTAAAACACAACCTGGTCCTACTGTAGGCGACAAATGTCCGGAATGTGACTCAATTCTACATGTAAGCCAAGTTTTCATGCCTTTTCTGCTTAAACTGATTGCTTGATAATTAAGATAGCAGGCCCAATGTGGTCCGGCCCTATACACGACAGAGAATTCGTTTCAAAGGTGCTAGAACACACCGAAGGACACACTGACTGCTACGGCACTTCAACCCGTATGAAAGGGATGCTTACGGTTGCAAAAGAGGTCATATCTGCTCAGTTGATATATATTTGGCAATCTTCTGACTTTGCGTATAGGAACTACCTAGTCCCTTCTACTTCACCCCCTCAAAGGTTTCCAGCTTCTTTCACTGTCTGACACCATCTTTGGATGACGTTGCGTAAGTTACAGGCAAGCTTAAAATTTAACATCGTCAACTGAGTCTTTCGTAGTTCCGCTTTATTGCACGCAGGTCATAAAATATCTCGCTCCCATGCATCGGCAGGCTCCCTGAAAACTACAGGCACATGTCAAGATATCTTTGATGTGTTCCGTTCGTGGGTCAAGTTGAACCCTATCAAGAACGTGTCGGATAAATCGCCCGCTATCCGATTGCTGTCTCGAGAACCAAGGTAAATGAAAACTTCGACGTGCGTTTACAATTCTAACTGTCGCTACAGGGTCGAAGCCAACTTTAAAAGACACCCGGATTCAGTTACTCCTTCCTCGAAAGTCAAGTTGGTCAGATACCAAGAGACACCAGCCCATTGGGGCCCAGGAACAAGAGCTGTGGCAGGTACAAGCACTAAAAGGAAGAGAAAAGAGGATGAATGAGAGCGAACAGCAATGCTGCTCTATTATCATACATTTGATTCCGTTAGGACTAAATCTACACAACACGAGTGACTATTCTGATAGAAATACGAAAAGATGATAAGACACTAGCAAAAATTGACATATATATGCAGTAAATGGGGAAGGGAATCAAACTCATTTAGCAGATCCTTGAGTAATGAAAGGGTGCTGTAGCAGTTCGAAAGCTGAAGGTCTTGCCTCATAGTTAACGTCGAATGTGCGAGCGAGGAAGTCCTGTGCCTCGGCCGAGATATCAGAAGGTATTGTTGGTCTAGCCGATGAACCAATCTAGAATGCACGATCAGAAGATTTTGGTGTGGTTGGTTGAATGAACTGACTTTGAAAATGGCCTGCATCTGGGTCAACTGGGCCCATGGATGTTCACCTGTGAGCATCTCCACCACCAAGCAGCCAACACTCCAGATGTCTGCTTTCTGAGTATGACCACTCTGTTTGACAACTTCAGGGGCCATCCAAAATACAGATCCCTGCAGGGATGGTCGATGCGCCCGATTACCGGCTAACGCCTCTAAAGGAAACAATCAATCCCTGCTCGCAGATTAAGTAATATCTCAAAGACGACTTACGGACGTCGACTTTCTTGGAAATCCCAAAATCAGAAATCTTGACGCCACCTTTATTATCCACAAGAATGTTCGCGCCTTTAATGTCGCGATGAATGATATCACGTTCATGCAAGTAACTAAGTCCTTGAAGTATCTGGCGCACAAAATTCCTCACGAGCGTCTCCTCAAAGGCGCCGTAGTTACGTAAAAGAGCTGTGACAGACCCGCCGGGAACGTACTCGAGGAAGATGTTCAAGCAATCATCTTCTAATGAAGAATCTGCGAGCAACAACACTGTAAATTCTGAAAAGGAAGGCAGAAAAAATGTTCTTACAAAGATATTGCACGATATTATCATGCTGTAGATCTTGGAGTAATTCAATCTCGTGTTCAAGCGCGCTCAGCATGCTCTTTTTTCGCTCTAGATTCGGAGCCGAACCAGTGGGCAATTCGACTTGTTTGACAGCCATAAGGGTACCAGTTGAAGCGTCCATTCCAAGATACACTTTGCCAAAAGAACCAGCGCCAATCAGCGCACCCTTGATCCATTTGTTGGCGGCTATAAGAGTGGCAGTCAATATGAGGCAGACACTATGAAGTTGTAAAAACACTTACTTCTTTTCGTTACGGCTCCGGCTCCATCCTCGTCATCCGCATCATCCCCTTCGTCATTGAGTGTTTCACCTTCGTCCTCCTCCTCATCTTCTTCATCCTCAGAATCTTGGAGTGTAGTCGATTCACCGCCCTCTTCATGTTCTACCTCCGTCCAATCTTCAGGGTCAGAAGCCTCGGCTGTTCGTATTGCCATGCTCTCCCTTTGACTTTCCCGTCGACTTTCGACCTCTTTTGTGATTTCATCTACCGTCATCAAACTAGCCGTGTCAGAACGGTCACGCTTACTTCGCAGCTCTGTCATGTAGCTCATACGCCGAGATAGATGAGAAGCATTTGACGAGGCGCGGGACATACGCATACTGTTAGCTCCAGTAAGGTTTTCAAGCGATTCTGAGAACGACTCCGAGGGGAAAGGAATCGGCGGAAGCAGCTGAGGTTGTGTACCAATATTTCGGTCACTAGGAATATTGGGCTGTTCTTCATTCAAATCGACAGAAGTTCCATCCTCGGTCGATAATGACATACGAGGAATCTCCTCTGCCGTAATTATAGAGGCGTCGTCCTTAACCAAATCTTGTTTGTAATCTTGTTTGTCTGGTAATGGGGGAGGAATTGAGGACGAGAATGAAGTTCGTGAAGGAGAGTAATTAGATGATGCTCTCGTGGCAGTGCCGGAACCTTGAGTACTGCTACTAAAGCGAGAAGGTAATGGCGGATTCCACGACGCCACACTGTCTCTTTTCGAGCTGGTGGAAACTCTCGACATCCTAGACATTCTCGATGCAGCGGTGTTCGAGCGTGTCATCATACTATGCCTCTTCGTGCGCTCCAGAACCTTCTTCTCCGTGTTCGGGAAGAATTCTGTCAAATGATTAGTGATGAGCTCGCTGGGAGGACGCTGGCCGAAGAAGTTGCGTAGCTTCGAAGGACGCTTGGTGTTGGCTGCGGTAGGGCTAAGACGTCCTGAAGTCCCTGGCGTGCCTCTCCCAGAGCCTGTGGGGGATGGTGGTTCTAAGGCACGCTCAGGATCACGAACGCCCAGACCACTAAGAATGCTGATGGAGCTAGCACGTTTAGTAGCTTTGCTCGTGGCATTCAGGTATTTGGATTGTGAAGGGGGAGAGTTACTACCGCCGTTGTCGGGGCGTCTTACCCGAGCAATACGACGAAGTATGAGTGGGTGTTCCCGATTAGGATGATCAAGGGGAGCATGGCACACCGATAACAGTTCCGCCTCGGTCAAAGGATCGCCTGCCCCATGTTCTAGATAGGCGCCCCATCCATCAACGCAAAGTCCCCCGTTGTCCGTCGTTGCAATGTCCATCAGCCCATCTGTATCCTCTCCCGAACCTCTTGCACCCACTTTGCCAAACTTTTTCAGGACCTTCTCCAGTATCTCTACACCTCCCGAGCATGTATTCACATCGATCGTAAAGGTCTGACCCTCGTCTGGCAGAAGAAACTTCACTAATTTTCGCCTCAAATCATCTAGCGAGGGAGCATTACTATGTGAAGGTGTGCCTGGGTTGAATGCTCCCTTATTTGAACCATAGATCTGGGACGGAGGCGATGGAGTACTCATATTTGACGATGCACTAGCAAACTGCTCTTGTATCGGCGACAAATTTACGAGGTTCTGCGAGCCTGGTGCTTGAAGGCCTCCGGCAGTTGCATACGGATGATTAGATCCTGTTCCACCTGGGGACGTCCGCTTGCTGTTCGGACTGGAAGACTGAGCTGAATTAGCACCCACGGAGCCACTTCGACCATGTGGACGGGCACCCGGCAGAGGAGACGTAGAGCGCGAGTTGGATTGGGGGGTTTTCCCGCCTCCCGGGTTCCCGGGACGTGGATCGGCAGGAAGATGATATCCCGCCCAGCTGCTTGCAGACGAAGGCGTAAGCAGATCACGGCTATTATTTTGATCACCGGGAGTTGGCGTCCGTCTACCGCTCACTGCCGCAGGATTCCGGGCAGAAGCACGACCAGGGGGAGGCAGCGGAGGCTGGCCTCGAGGAGGGGGAGGAAGAGGAGGTAGACCACTGCGGGAAGATGTAGTGGAATGCGTGGTACTGGGTGTTACACTAGATGAACTGTTGGTTGATGCGGTGGGGATACTTCCAGTGGAAGAAACGGAGTGGGAATTAGGAAGGGGAAGGGGACGAATGGGGTGGCTAACTCCAGTGACATTACTTCGTGCTGAATCTGGTGGCTGTTCGCGAATCAGACGAGGGAGGTCATTTCGAGCATTTGAGGTGAGATGAAGAGGTGCAGGCCGAACTGCCCGACGTCGCGAGGTAGGAGATGTTTCTGGCAGTTCCTCCGCACCAGAGCCAGCGGCAGTGGGCTCATTGCTCAAATCTACCGTATTCAGCCTGCTGGGCGCTCGAACATCTATAGGAGGTGTTCTAGCTGCTGATCGTTGCCTTAAAGACTTGACCGCATTCAGGATCCTCAACCTATCACCAATACTTGATATGCCCATCTCTTGTAGCGTTGTCTGGTCCAATTCCAGTAGTATATCACCACGAATATCATTAGCGCGGAATGTAGCCGCATGGTTGCCGCATTTGATATCAGCCAACCAACGCGCTACATGGCTGTCCGTCCATGTACGGATAAATTCAGCATAAGTCATCCCTGGAGGTGGTTCAAGGAAATTGGACATTTGGCCGGTAGTGGGTGTAGAGGGGAAAGGAGATGTTTGGCCACGTATTGTAGTCACGAACGAGCGAGCTATACCAGGCTGAGATTGAAAAGAGGGTGAAGCAGGAGAAGAAGGTTTAGGAGGTGATTCTGAGGAGTCTGCAGCATTGTGATACGTCCCATTAATAGCGACTGCGGCCATTTCCAACAAACATATACCCAGATACCGCTTGCGAACGGTGACCCAAATCAACAGAAGAAATACAAGGCTGAAATGTTTTGAGTTTTAGTTGAGAATATGAAAGCACTCTAACGGTGTAAGGATAGGCGCGAATTCGTGAAAGTAGGCGTGAAATACAAGTGCAGGGGACGTGAGCACTATAAAATACCAGGAAAGTTTAAAGCGCCATACAGACAAAGTGGAAAATGAAACCAACCCGTAAAAAGCAAGGTGCCTTTCGTGCAGCAATGTCTCTTCAAGAAGACAGACCCAGTCTTCTTTACTGAGCTGGCCACAACAGCGAGCTCGACAATGTCGAAGGGAGAGGAGATGGATAATTACGTAATGGAAACTTACTAGCTTTAGCTCGCCGTAGCAACGGGGTCCGACTCCCAGGTCGTCTCAGGTCATCTCTGATTCGCTCACGGAATTTTGAATGCATATCTGCCACTGGCCAGTGGTAAGTATCTGATAGATCACTCAGAGAATGGATGGTTGCAATCTACGTGGTTCTATATGCTTACACATATCCAGAGTGCAGTGCACATTCAATGCGATGGTAGAGCATTGCCGCCATTAAGTTAGTCTGAGGCAGCCTCAGCCTGGAGTCTGCGGGGCTAAATTCAATAATGGATCTTTAATCCCATTGGTTGCCAGGTACAAGGGAATTCTATTGGAGGCTCAACAAGGACAGATGACTCCGACTCTGAGTACTTTAAGCTTACTCAGACTCAGACTTCAGTTACTGCAGTCTTGGGCCTAGGCCTGACCACTGGACATATGCTAATGAATTAGGTTCTTCTATGTTCTACGATATTCATGCAGCTGACAATGTGAAACCTTAGTGTGAAAAATGCGGAAGGATGGGGGCTACAAGCGCGTCAGATCTACGTCGGTAGCAAAACACACCTTATGTACACCTTATCAAGCTACGAGAATTGTTCACGCCGTAACAGGCATTCAAAAAGCTTCAAGTTGAATGATTCGCTGAAGCAGCGAGATGACGGAATCAGATACCGTGGCTTGGAGAGGTGCGCAAGGATCTGCAAGAATGCGCAGCATCAAACGAAATAATTCCGTACATAACATACATGTATGTAACCGAAGGGGTAATCTGGGGTAATCTAACGAGACAGCCATTTTGAATGTCAAAGCTAGTTCCACGAAATACCGCGTCGACAGGAATTGAAAAAAGTCATAGGGGTCTGAACGCTGGGGTATAATCCAATTGATGATGAATGTTATGTAATGCTAGGCTCAATAACTGCAGTTCAACATGAAGCGTGTATGTAGATGCGCACCTTCATAGATACTAAATGGCATTTGGCAAAATCTGTCACCAAGATCGCATTGTCGCAAACAGGTAATTGGGCAGTATAGGCAGTGAACGTAGTAAAACATACAATTGTATGTTTTTGAAGCTGATACGGTGCCTGATAATCTCTCCTTGTTCGAGTCCGATCTTCAGAACATTTTCATTAGGCTTGACAAGGCTCGACACAGGGAAATGCGATTTGTGACAAGATCCTAATCAAACATTTCATTTTTAAGTTTGTTTGATTTTTTATTTTATTTTTCAAGCTTGGCAGTCTTGTGCAGCCGTGTGACAACTGATTAGAATTTAGGAGGCTAGACTGCCTCGCGGCGACCACCGTGGCGACTGTCAGAGTTGACATCGAGCGGCAAAGTAACCTTGGGAGCTCATAAGTAACAGGCTCTGTAGCAGCTATTTTCCTCAAAATAAGGTCTACACATACATACCAGTCAAAAGAGGCCGAAAGAGCTATATTTCCGATACTTATAGTAAGGGGCCGGGCTCTCAGGAGGTAAAGTCGTTGACGGAAGTGGCTGTGTGAACGATAAATAAGACAAGGCAACGGGAAACGGGAAACGTTGGCCGCTGTCTGTGTCAATCCATCAGTCATAGTCCGAGTTTCCAGCATAAAGTTCACCCCAGTCTCTCCTTTCTTTCTTACTTCTAACCCGCCATGCGGTTTCCTACCGCCTTCACCGTTTTTTCTTTTCTACTTGCCTCTTTCGTGGCCGCCTCACCTTATAGAGATGATCTGCAGGACTACAACCTCAACGTCAACAAGGATGCGACTGACCCTACTCAGTATTCCACTACTCGTTCCAATACCACCTACACGCCTTCGCCGGACAATTGGCGCTCTCTCCCTGTCTACACTATCCTTCTCGACAAATTCGCCGATGGCGACCCTTCAAATAATGACTACTTTGGTACATTGTACGAAAACGATTGGCGCGAGACCCAACTTCGTTTCGGTGGTGACCTCAAGGGTCTTGTCTCTCGTCTTGACTATCTCCAGGGAATGGGAATCAAAGTCATTTTCATTTCCGGCACTCCTTTTTTGAACATGTTGTGGCAAGCCGACAGTAAGTCCGTTTGACGTTCCTCCATTTATGTACTTACTAACTTGCGTCCTATTCAGGTTATTCCCCTCTTGATTTCACTGTCTTGGACCCTCATTGGGGCACTTGGGATGATTGGGTCAATACTATTGATGAGATTCATGCCCGGGGCATGTACCTCATGGCTGATTTCACCGTCGGGACTATGAGCGATCTTATTGGCTTTGACGGGTAAGTTTCCTTTCATGCGGCTTACGATTTGACCTTACCCTTTGATTAAGATTTCTTAACACTACTGCTCCTTTCGATCTCAACGAATATGATGGCGTCTGGAAGCACCCTAACTATATGCCATGGAACTTCACGGAGTACAAGGATTTCCAGGTAGGCAGCACTTCAGACTCAGCATGTTCTTCTCAAGTCAAACATACCATAGATTGTCAATACTCGTAATACGTCTTGTGATATGCCTAAATTCTGGCAAGACGATGGTACAATCGTCACTGTCGAAACTAATGGCTGTTTTGAGTCTGACTTCGATCAGTATGGTGATATGGAAGCTTTCGGTGTGCATCCCGATTGGCAGCGTCAACTTTCCAAGTTCGCTTCCGTGCAGGATCGTCTACGAGAATGGAAACCGTCGGTGATGTCCAAGCTCACAACCTTTTCATGCATGGCCATTACTGCACTCGATATCGATGCCATTCGTATCGACAAAGCTACTCAAGTTACCGTTGACGCACTTGCACAATGGGGTTCGAGCACACGAGAGTGTGCCGCTAAACTTGGGAAGAACAACTTCTTCATTCCTGGTGAAGTCACTGGTGGCGATACCTTCGGGGCGCTTTATATGTAGGCATCTCTTTTGCATTTCTTTCTTGTGTGTCTCACCCATAAATGCCCTTTAGTGGCCGTGGACGGACTCCCACTATGCTTCCACCTGGTTTCCTCGCTGCAGCCAACGTGACTTCCAGCATGTCCCAATACTTCCTTCGCGATGCTCCTCTCAACGCACTTGATGGTGTTGCATTCCACTACTCCATCTATCGGTCCCTTACCCGTTTCCTCGGCATGGATGGAAACCTCCAGGTTGCTTACGATGTTGATGTGAATTTCATCACTGCTTGGAATCAGATCTTTGTCGACAACGATTTTGTCAATTCTCAAACCGGTATCTTGGACCCGAGACACATGTACGGTACAAGTAACTTTGATGTGTTCCGATGGCCAAGTCTGGAGAATGGCACACAGAGAAGTGCGCTCGCAACATTTATTACATCGTTAGTCATGCCCGGTATGGTGCTGGTGAGTAATGTTGCCCAATTGTCACTTCGTCTGTTGATTTGATCGGCGCAGTATTATTACGGAGAGGAGCAGAACCTTTATCTCTACGACACCGGTGCAAACAACTACCTCTATGGGTAAGTATGTCAGTCCCTAACCTAGAGGCCGTAGCTAAATAGCATCTACAGTCGTCAAGCCATGCCGGGAAACCAAGCGTGGAAGCGTCATGGTTGTTACAAACTCGGTTCGACACAGTATTTCAACATGCCACTTGATAAAGGCGCGCTTGGTTGCTACGATGATTGGAATGCTCTCGATCACTTTGATCCCACAATGGACTCTCGCCGTTTGTTCGCACAGTTCAATCACCTTCGAACTGTGTATGGTGCTCTTCAAGATGGTTTTAATCTTGTTCAGAGAGGGAACTGGACATACTTCATTCAGCGTCCTGGTTCGAATGGTACTGCGACGGAGATGGGTTTATGGTCTATCTCGCGTTCTGGAATTGACAGTGTGCAGACTCTCAATGGGACGTATAAAGATCAAGTGTGGATGCTGTACACCAACGAGAATACCACCAATACCTGGTCGTATGACTGTAAACAGTCGCTCTGGATTTCATCGCCGTTCCAATCCGGGACAACAGTCAGGAACTTGTTTGCACCCTACGAGACATATACTTTAGAGGATTCGCTATCTTCTTACAATAATGACAGTCAAGCGCCTTGGTTTGGTTGTTTGAGCTCACTTACGATGGCCCCGTTCGGGTTCAAAGCGCTTGTTCCCGTTGACCAATGGACCGCTCCACCTCCTGCTTTGACGGCTTTCAACCCCGGTCATGACGCGCGGATTCTTGTCCACGAGGGAGACGCAAATGCAACGACTGTCGACATTTCGCTCGAGTTCAATACTGAGATGGACTGCACCAGTGTCACCAATAGCATTTCACTCAACATGTCCAGCTCAGGACATGGGTCGACTCCTACTATCACTAATACGAATTGTGGTAATTTGACGAACCCCGCCACCGGAAATGTCCAGGGAGTTTCACAGACTCAGTGGGTTTGGAATGGAACACTGACGAATTTCCCGGATGGCATCCTGACTATTACTGTGAATAATCCGACCTCCTCCCAAGGGAATTCCACAGGAGTATGTCAATATTTGATCTATCCCAGATACGCATACTAACGCTGGCACTTTTGCAGGTGACTGACCACCTTTTGCTGAGGAAAGGTGCCGCTAGCAATGTCATGGTGTTCCCAGAAAATGATTACAACAACACTGCTCTCACTTACACCGATAACCATTTCGTGTTCACGCACAGCGCATATGGTGCGGATATGTTCCGGTATTCGTGGAATTTCGGCCAGAACTGGACCAACTGGACCAATTGGGAGGATACAACCACAGTCGACACTTCCTTATTCGATGGCACAGATCAATTTTGGGACGATAGTCACATCATGGTGCAATGTAAGTTCACTTGCTCAGATACAAAATACATATCTTATATCGGTGATAGACTGGAGCCAGGCTATTCTTTCTTCTACTTATGTCGTACATGCTGATCACGGTTACTCTGGACATAATCGACGAGTACCCCAATTCCTAGCTCGTGGTCCCTTCAATCAATGGGGCTTCGACAAGGGGCTTCCAAACCAGATGACTCAAAACTCGGATGGCTTGTGGGAGCTTGAAATCATGGCCAGTTGGCCTACTTATGTTCAACTGAACGTGTGGGGATTCGATGATTATTATTATGGCGACACGGATGGTGATGGTGTTCTCGATCGTCTTCCTCCCAATACTGCTGCGCCGAATTACCTCAATATGTCGGCTCCCCCTTCTCCCCATCTAGCTTGGTCCCTTCTCGTCGATGACTCTACCATGACTTGGTCGTTAGAGCCTCGAGGGCAGTCGTCAGTTGGTGCCATCATGTATGCCCTACTGCTTTCCATTCCACTCATTACTGGTACCCTCGCGGTGCTCGTCTTCATGTGGTCTTTCTACGGTATCAAACACAACCAGTATGGTGTCAAAGCCAAATCGCACACTAATTACTTCCCTATCATTGGTGCTTTTGGGAAATCCACTTCGGATTTAAAGGACAAGGAACCTATTTCAGAGAAGTTATTTGGTCATAAGCATAACCAGGAGATCATTGGCTGGCCCGAAGACAAGAATAAACGTCGAAAGGTTCTCATTGCTACTCTGGAATACGAAATCATCGATTGGAAGTTGAAGGTCAAGATTGGTGGTCTTGGGGTCATGTCCAGTCTAATGGGGAAAGCCATGACGGATGTCGACCTTATTTGGGTCTGTCCCAAAGTAAAGGATCTGGAGTACCCTCCTGGAGAGCCTGCTGAGCCGATTGAGGTCATCATCTTTGGCGAGCCGTATCTCATCGAAGTTGAGACTCACGTCTTGGACAATATAACTTATGTCATCCTCGACAGTCCTGTCTTCCGCGCTCAAACCAAGGCTGATCCCTACCCTGCCCGAATGGACGACCTCAGTTCCGCCATCTTCTACTCTACATGGAATCAGGCTATCGCTGCCACTATCCGTCGCTCCCCGACTATCGACATCTACCACATCAATGATTACCACGGTGCTCTTGCCCCTATTTACCTCCTTCCAAAAGTCATTCCCGTTTGTCTCTCTTTGCACAATGCCGAGTTCCAGGGTCTTTGGCCTCTGCGTACCAAGGAAGAGATGAAGGAAGTCTGCTCCGCTTTCAACATTAGTAAGGAGCACTGCACTAAATACGTTCAGTTCGGAAATACGTTTAACTTGCTTCACGCTGCTGCTTCCTTCATCAGTGTCCACCAGAAAAGTATCGGTGTTGCTGGTGTGTCAGACAAATACGGCAAACGTAGTTGGGCTCGTTATCCTGCCCTCTGGACCCTGAAACACGTTGATTCATTGCCTAATCCCGATCCTACCGATATCGCTGCTCTAGATGAAAACCCGACACAGGCTCGGGACGTCCAGATTGATCAAGAAGCTGAAGCGGCTCGTCCAGAACTCAAGCGACAAGCACAAGAATGGGCTGGTATCAAGCAGGATCCCGAATCTGATTTGTTTGTTTTCGTTGGTCGATGGTCAAAGCAGAAAGGTGTTGACCTTATTGCCGATGTTATGCCATCTCTGTACGCTGTCTCCAACTTATTGAATCATCTGATACTAATATTTATTTTCATAGACTTGAGAAGCGACCCTCTATTCAGCTTATCGCCGTTGGCCCTGTTATTGATCTGTATGGGCGTTTCGCTGCTGAAAAGCTTGCTCGCCTCATGGAGCTGTATCCTGACCGCGTGTACTCGAAACCAGAGTTCACTGCTTTACCTCCCTACCTTTTCAGTGGCGCCGATTTTGCTTTGATCCCTTCCCGAGATGAGCCCTTCGGTCTAGTCGCCGTCGAGTTTGGTAGAAAGGGTGCTCTTGGTGTTGGTAGTCGTCTCGGAGGTCTCGGTCTAATGCCTGGTTGGGTACGTTTGACGAATTTCAATTTTTCCTTGTAACTGATTTCTCTCGTATAGTGGTACCCTGTCGAATCTAGTTCAACTGCCCATATGTTGTCTCAGCTCACGAAGACAATCAAAATGGCTCTCAAATCCACAGAAGAAGAGCGTGCTGTCCTCCGAGCTCGTTCTGCAGTTCAACGATTCCCCGTGGTGGAATGGCGTCAGCGCACAGAAGATTTCCACAAGCGTAGTATCAACATGAGCAGACAGCTTGCCGGTGCGGACGCTTGGAGAGAATCTGATTGTGACGGCGCTGGTGTCCGTCCGATGGTGGAGACTGACGACTGGAACCCCGTTAATCAAGCCTACCCTTCGCAGCCTGATTGGGATAGTCGGAGTGTGGCAGAGAGCCCGTTAGCTAGTCCGCGTATCAACACGCCTGGTTCTCCCGGTCAATGGAGTCTGGAGACGCTGACGCCGGGTGGCCCACCCCGACTTTTACATCCCGACGGGTACAAGCATGCTTCTGGCAGTGATGATGGTGAATACTTCAATCACTCGCGAGGAAGCACAGATCAATCTGGCGGGGGCTATGATAACTTTTTGGAGAAGGCCAACCGCACGATCGCGCGCGACCATCGACACGCTCCAGATCCGTTTGTAGACGATAACATCGCACCTAATCGTCCATTTGGATCCCACTCTCGAGTGTCCTCGGTTGAGTCCATCGCTTCAATTGTCGACGAGAAGTCCAATTCGCCGTTGAATAAAGCCATTGCTTCGGTAGGTCTTACCTGTTCTTCAATTCATAGTGAACTCATTTTTCGCGTTAGTTCACGGATGCCGATGGAGGTGTAGCAGCAGACTTTGTTCAAAAACTGCAAATGCTGAACGCCAAAAACTCTGAACATGAGCTCTCCATTGAGAAGTACCTTGTCAAAAGTGAAGAAGCTTTCTTCGGGAAAGTGCGCAAGGACAAATTGTCCAGTGCAGCAAGCATTCGCTCGTCTCGGCGTGACTCCTTATGGGGTACTCCTGCACCATCCGTATATTCTCGACCGGAATGTACGTTTTTGTCTAGCTAAATTTTCATATCCAATCAACTGATATCTATTTGTTCGTAAATCTAGCTCCTAACACCCAAACCTTCTCTTCTGAGTATGATGGCGTTCTTCGCAATGAAGGTCCTCCACCAGAAGTTGTTCCGATGACGGGCTTACAGATCGCTCTTGCACGCGAAATCAAGGGCTGGCCTCTTTACACAATTATTATCGCCCTTGGACAGGTCTGTTGATTTTCCATGTGCATGAAGGCTGGTGTTGACAGTGTCCTTTAGATGCTCAGTGCTACTAGCTTCCAGATCACTCTTTTGACCGGCAGGAATTGGCAAGACAGTGTGCAGCTTTATGTGCTAGGAGGCGTCTTCTTGGCGGCTTCCGCTGTATGGTACCCAATGTTCCGTCTTAAACCCTCGGTATATGTCCTTTCTGCGCCGTGGCTCTTCTTTGGTCTTGCCTTCTTCCTTATTGGATTGCCATCCGTCGCAAGTGCAATACACCCAGCACATCATATATTATCCAACATTGCCACGTGGTGTTATGCGGTTGCATCTGCAGCAGCCTTTTTGTTTTTCGGTCTCAACTTCGGTGAAGAAGCGGTAAGTTAGACGGTCCAAAACCATATAAAGTATGCTGATTTCTTTCCAGGGTGCCGCCACCGAGGTTTGGACGCTACGGGCTTGCATTGTGCAGGGGTCGCAGCAGGTTTGGGTCGCTGCGCTTTGGTATTGGGGTAACTCTTTGAATGGACAGGCGGATGACTACATCCCCCCCTGGTGGATATGTCTCATTGTTTGGCCTTTGGCTGTTATGAGCTTCGTCTTTGCCTATCTAATGTTGTACGGTCTCCCTGGTAAGTTTCTCTCGAGATCCTTCGTGATGCAGGAAGCTCATCCTATTTTTGTAGAATACTACCGTCAGACACCCCCCAAAGTTCCGTCCTTCTTGAAAACGCTGTTCCGTAGGAAGCTCGTGCTTTGGTTCCTCGCATCCGAAATTCTCCGCGATTACTGGTTGAGTGGTGTAAGTCAGTCTATCAAGCTCACGGTTCAAAGTAGTAACGCCTCCCTGCTAGCCCTATGGACGTAACTGGAGTTTCCTGTGGAGTGTCGATATTCCAAAATGGCAGATTCTGTTGCTCGTGTTGGCGTTCTTCATTGGAGTGTGGGCTCTTATGCTCGCTGTCTTGACGCACTTCAGTAAGACGCACACTTGGCTGCTTCCTGTATTTGCCGTAGGTCTTGGTGCTCCTAGATGGTGTCAGGTAAGTGCTGTGCAGATAGGATTCGGAAACACAAATGCTCAAGGGACATTTTCACAGATGTTGTGGGGTACTTCATCCCTGGCGCTGTATATCCCATGGGCTGGTAACGGTGGACCTTACCTTGGTTTAAGTTTGTGGCTCTGGCTCGGTGTCCTCGATGCAGTCCAAGGTGTCGGACTTGGAATGATTCTCCTTCAAACCCTTTCTCGACTTCATGTCTGCGCTACGCTGGCATTTTCTCAGATCATCGGTTCTATTTGTGTGATGGTGGCGCGTGCGACAGCACCAAATGCCATCGGGCCTGGTACTGTATTCCCTGACGCTGCCAAGTGGGACTTTTCAGATGGATTAAAAGGTCAGTCCTGTCCGAGTAGTCGAGTGCTTTAGCTTATACTGTTATTCTTCAGGGAGCCCAATGGCGCAGCCCATGTTCTGGATTGCTCTTATCTGCCAGCTTATTGTTGTCATTGGATACTTCTGGTTCTACAGAAAGGAACAGCTTGGTATGTCGTCCGGCTATGAGCATTTTGTAACAGTGTCTGATTTCATCATTCACAGCTCGACCTTAAGGACAATTGGGCACTTTCTTCTTACTTTCTTGGGTTATGGATATTTTTTTTTTTTTTTTTGCTTTGGAAGCGTCGTTTTGGACTTGTTTTATACGGACCTCTGTTTGATTAGATACATGTAACGGACACTCTGACGCTCTTTGTGACAACCCACTATCGTTGATTAATTGTTTTGGGTATTATAGATAATTCATAAAGTGAACATTGATCTCATATCAGTGCGCTAGAACAAGTTGCAAAAGGTGTACATCGTGCAAATACAGAACTTGTCCCAAGAAAAAGGAAAATAACAATGCCAATGAATCGTTCATTATGATGCTGGCGGACGCTTCACGGTTTCGGCAACGACTTTGACCATCCTGAGGGTCAAATCGAGCTTGGACCAAAGAGTATCATAGAGCTCTTGGTCCTGCTGATGGAGTCTTGTTTGTAAGTCATTGCGGAATTGGTCGATATGGGACTGAATGACGCCGCGCACGAGCTGGGTGAGGGGCTGTTCGAGGTAGGGCAAGACATGTTCGATCTCGAAGGGGGAGGCAGGTGGGGATGGAGGGCGCTCGACATAAGCGGAAAGAGCAGCAGAAAGGGCAGCAATTTCTCGCTCGTCCCTATCGCGATCTTGTTCTGCTTTTTCGATATGGGTTTGAAGCTGAAGAAAAAGGGTTCTTAGGAATTGTAAAAGAATGGAGACAAATACACACTCACGGTTGCAATGTCACTTTGTATCTGCTCATTATGAACCGCAAGCGCTTTCATTTGCTTTTCATCATCGTCAGTTTGGACTATCAGCTTTGCCATCTCACTAGCGAGCTCTTCCAATTGAGAGCCCAGGCCGTCAACCTCCTCTTTGATATCTGCAAATTGCTGCTGTGGTTCGTTGGATGTGGAAGATTTTTCTTCATCACGGAGGTCGAGAAGATCTGAGACAGCTTCTTTGGTGTCGGCGTACTGAGCGGCGAGGTCGTTCTGGAGGGTGGAAAGCTGAGACTCAAGCTTAGCCAAGGTGTGCTGCACGGCATCAATCTCCTCTTGAGGTACAGCCGGAGGTGGAGGTGGAGCAGGGGCAGAAGGAGGGACATCTTCAGCGCTGCCATCTTCGACGCGACGTCGTTTCAGGGAAGGACCAACACCCATCTCATTTAGTGGCACGTCGTCATCTTTCTTGGCAGATAGCTCTTTGACCAATCTCTCCATCTCTTCTACGGCAGAACTGAGGTCTGTAGCAAGCTTGACAACGCCCTTCATCTGAGCTTCCTGCTTCTCATCGAATTTGGAAGGTGGACCGGCTGGCCAACTGCCTGACTCTGTGAGACGATTGTAAAGCTCCTCCCTCCTGGACTTGGCGCCATCGCGTTTGCGTACGAGTTCATCATATCTGGCGGAGCTTTGTTGTGAGGGGTTGCGGTTGCGGGAACGGATGAGCTCAATATGGCGGACCTGATCTTTGAGTCGGTCGTACTCGTCGTTGACTGTGTGTAGCTCTGCAAATAAACTGGGCATAGAGATGAGAATGAAGATGAGAATAAAGATAAATGAGACAAACTCTATTTTTTCTGTCCAAACCTTGGACTTTTCTTCTGAGGAAGGCTGAGGTGTCGGAGGTGCTGGAGCTGAAATAATGGAAGGAGGACGTGGAGGCGGAGGAAGCATTGTCGGAGACAAAGACCTTGTGGGAGTAGAAGGAAGGTTAAAGTGCTTTGGAGGATAGATTGGGGGTAGCTGTGACCATTCAGGATCCTCGGGATGAGCGAAGCGACAAGACGAGCGACGTGGACAGCCAGACGACTTTCTTGGATATCCTTGTGAATTGTAATACTGTCATATTTTAAGTAAAAAATAAATAAAAGAAAGGACAGATTTACGTGACATCGTTTTGGATATCGTCCCATAGAAGTCAAAGGGCAACTCGCTGGGTTACATGGTTTCCTATTTAGGTATCTACTCCCAGATATTCACAACCTCAGACTCATGTGTCATTATAGCTACATCCCTCCGTACTGGATTAATTCTTGGGTATACAAACTGTGTATTTCATTAGTATTGATTTCTTTTTATTAGCAACGCACTCACCCCTTCATTATATTCATTCATCACTTCTGCTGCCAAGATCTCCTTGTCTTTCAAAAGCAGCGTATAACACACCATCATCACGTTTAGCTACATTTCACTATCAGTCACTCATCTATCCCCGCATAAGCATCGAGAAATCACCTGCATTCCAACTAGCCCCATGATCACCAGCATCATAATCCAGTTTGAGGAATTCGTCGCCATCCACAGCAGCGCATGTGCAGGCGAGTAAATGTTAAACACCGTCATCTCCAGTTCTCCCGGCGTCCACACCTCCAGTTGCTGCACCCGTGCAGCTTTTCGAGCAGGCGCTTTAGCGGCCCAAGGTTCCATTCCCAAAAGAAATCGCCAGAATGCGATGAAGGTCCTCCAGCTCCCCGCTCGTATTCGTGACGCAAGCGACGGCGGTTCCAGTTTGTCAAAATCTAGATCGTCCGCAACAAACTTGGCGTTGGGAGACGACACTGGGTCTACTCGTCGATGTAGCCGATACAGCTTGATCCGCGTAAAGGCATAGACAGCGTTCATAACTGACACCCCAATCAAAATGATTGTCATCGGTACCGTCTGTTGTTACATTGTGAGCAAACTCCAATCATAGTTTACTTTGTTGCGCACCCAGTCAAACCATGACCGTCCTTCACTTTCTCTAAGCATATCGTTCCATTCCAAGTCATTGCTTTGTACATTGCGTGACTGGCTCACGCGTACACAAAGATTCAAGAAATGCAGGAATCCACCTAGCACATATGCAGACGTCTTTGGAGTCGGTAATGGCACATTATTTGGAAACAATGCAATCTCGAATGCAATTCGAGACGGTATCGACGTAATTCTGCACACGTTACATCAGTTTCGAAGATGATTCTGCACGCGAGAAACACGCGCACCGTTCAATAACGCTCTTTTTCCGTACGACAGCTTTCCGCACAGGCGTGCCAGTGGCCGAGCCCGATGCTATTCCACTGCTTCTACTGCCCCTATTTCTGCTCTGCCCAGGTGTCGCGTACGGAGGTGGTCGTCTTGATCTTGCGGCTTCCCAATCAAAAGGAATTGAGGAGGAAATTGAGGGGGTGCTGGCTGGAGAATGGTGGATCCCAATGGAGGCACGAGCTCTTGGTCGCGGTGTTACGGGAGGCCCAGGCGATTCGGACGAGTTGTTTGACATTGAATTGCGAGGTGAACCTGCAGCATTGTTCGCCTGAGCTAGTCGTCGAAGCATTGAGCACAAAGAGAATTCACCGCCAAAATATTGAATTTCAAATTTGTACAGCTCTGCACGATCACGTGAGAGTAAGTCCACGTGACAGGGCCACGTGTTTGTTGAACAATGAAAATGGCAAGTTTATAAAAAATACAAGTCCAAACTTTGCCTCCCCTTGTTCTCCTTCTTCCATCTCTTCTACTCTGCGTTACCTCTTTTTGAAAATTCTGAGATTCCTTCACCCCCGCTAGTTTACGATCCTGCCTCCCTCAACTCGTAAATCTTTCACCACGTCTATCCTACGACCACAGACAACTACATCCTTGTCGCCCAGTTCGTCAATCAGGTGAGTTATTTTACCATTTTTTCGTTACTTCCTGTCCTGATACACGTCAGCGTCAGGATGGCTCAACCTTCTTCCTCTCATCATGGCGAGCGTCATCACCATCGTAGTGAACGCTCGTCTCACCATCATCATCGAACTATTTCGTCCACTACCCTTCTCTTAGTCTTATCCCTAGTCCTCGCTGTCTTTGCAGTTATGAACTCTCTTCCCTCCACGTTTACGAACTCCAATAACCCTGCCGACCCAACCACATCAGGTGTTTGGAATTATCTCACTCCAAAACGCACCCAGGCCCTCATCGCTCGTGAGAGCGCTGTGGCCGTCCGTGAAGCAGAAGTAGCTCGTCGTGAAGCCGAGCTTCTTGCAGGCGCCCCCGGAGGTGTCATCCCTTCACCTTCCCCTATTCTATGCCCTCCATGTGTCGCTTCTACTACCGTTGAAACTGTTACTGCTCCCGTACAGACTGTAATCAAAGAAATCGTCAAGGAGGACTCTTTGACACCACCTGGGTGGTCGAGTCCTCGAATTGACGATATATTGGACCGTGAACTCAAGGTTGCGGAGAGGGAGCGGGAAATCAGCAAGCGAGAGGAGAGCATCAACCGAAGAGAGCACGATGCTTCTCGTCGCGAGAGTTGGATCATGGAGCAACTAATGTAAGCCTCTGTTTTCTACCTTTTTAACGTCCCCAACTAATTGTGTCGTCAGTGCTCTTGGAAATGACCAACCAACATTCGAGGAAGAATACGTCTATGAGCCCGCGGGATCAAAGCGTAAACCCAAGGTATCGCCGCCCCTCCCGCGCCGTTCCGAGCTTTGAGACGAGGGAGGTTTCATTCGAGCGTTTTCTTGCTTCATGTATAGTCCGTATGAATCCCATCCGTGCCCCTCCCTCCTTCGTCCGGGCTTGGGGGACCTACGGTGTTTTTGTTTTGTCCCCCTCGTCCTTTCTCTTCCTGATGACCAGTCAAGAGCGCGTTCAGTAATCGATCGATCGATCGGTATGTTTTCCGCGTCGCGTACTACACGTGATGTGTCTTTCTTGCCTTTTTTCTTCACTGGTCATCAGGCTCCTTAGCTCGCCCCCTCCCCGTTTCCTATTCTTCTTATAAAACGAGTGCTGACTGTTTCTCTTTCCAGTATCAAGAACTTCCCCCTTTGGTTGTTTCTGAAACTCAATACGAAACGGAGACCAAGACTGTCACACAAACTGTTCACGTCCCTTCGCCAACAGGCACTCGACTCGTTGCCTTCCCAACGCCTGAGGCGGTCGAGTCGCCTTCCACGACCTCGATCCCTCGCACGACTGCAGTGGAAATCATTACTGAAGAAGTTGATGATGAGCCCTCGGTCAATGTCGTTAGGCCACGCGCGACGCGTAGGCCGCCCTCTAGATGGTTTGGTGCTTGGTAAATGACATTCAAGATCTCTGTTACGCTATTGTGGTTTTTTGTCTCTTTGCTTGCTTATTTTTCTATCTACAATTTTTATACGCTCGGATTGACTTTGGCTTTACACTTCCTCTAACACGCGCGGAACCTCATCCTCCTTTAACCCGGGACTTTTGCCTTCATGTCTTCTGCTTCATTTATATAAACCAGTTTCTCTTCGGGTACCCACTTCGTTACCTATCCGATGGTCTTTTTATCGGTATTACAGCTTACGATACTTTACGGATACAAAGGCCTTTGGGTCTGACGACTGGTTTTACGACTGCTTCCTTACTTGACGTTGCAAGTAGTGTAGATTATGGTTAGAGTTATCATATGTAACTTTTCTTGTTCTGAATATCTGTGTGAGTTTGAGCGCTTAACGGTATCAAGGACGTACGGAAGGAAGATTTATTACGGCTTGGTCAAGGAATTGCTCAACCCAAGCCCAGGGCCCAAGCTTTCACTCGGGTGAATTACCATTCTGTTGTCTGGTTCGGCAGGGGAATGCTACGGTCACGATTCACATCCTCCTTGCAAAGAAACTGGTCTGTTCACTGTGGCTGCCGTCGTCTATATAGTGTCACCAAGTCCAAGTACGGCGAGTCTCTCGAAATACTAGGCGAACGCTATGCTACGGACAATATCACGAATGTAACACCCGCTATCTTGGCCAAAATACCTCTCCGTCTGCATACCCAACCTGCCCACCCTCTAAGCACCCTCCGGTCCATTATCGAGTCTCACTTCCCCGACTTCAACCACATCTCATCCTTTTCTCCCGTCATCTCTCCTTTCAAAAACTTTGATGAACTCTCGTTTCCAAAAGACCACCCGGGGCGGTCCCTCACGGACAGCTATTATATCAACAAGGACCTCATGCTGCGCACGCATACCTCTGCGCATGAAGTGGAGGTGTTCCGCGAGGGGAAGGACAAGTGGCTCCTGACGGCCGATGTTTACAGGCGGGACGAGATAGACGGGTCGCATTATCCGGTCTTTCACCAGATGGAAGGAGCGCGGTTGTTCTCTGCGGACGTGTCTGGTATGAAGGAGGTCGAAGAAGACAACGAGCGACTGTCGAACCACTTGGAGAAGTCGAATATTGTTATTGAGGATGTCCCCCATATTTCTCCTACCAATCCCGTCCAGCCATCGCATGACCCGCAGTTCTCAGAGCTGGTGGCGAGGAATTTGAAGCTGTCTCTGAATAGTTTGATTTTAAGGCTGTTTGGTGGTGGCTCGGCGGCTCAAGAACCTTTGAGAGTTCGTTGGATAGAAGCTTACTTTCCGTTTACCAGTCCGAGTTTTGAGGTTGAGGTGTACTTCCGAGGGAAATGGCTTGAGATACTCGGGTGTGGTGTGGTCATACAGTCGACGTTGGACACTGCAAGTATGTTCGGGTTCCGTCTTGGAATGGTTTTCTACTGCTCATCTCACACATCTACCTGCTTTCTTGTTTAGATGTACAGGGCAAAATTGGCTGGGCATTTGGTCTCGGCTTAGAGCGTATCGCAATGGTACTGTATTCCATACCCGATATACGACTGTTCTGGTCCACGGATCCCCGATTCCTCTCTCAATTTCGAGCAGGGGAAATTACAACTTTCAAACCGTACTCAAAATATCCTTCGTGCTTCAAGGACGTCAGCTTCTGGGTTCCTCAAGGGTCTGTCTTGCATGAAAATGACTTTTGTGATCTCGTTCGGGACGTTGCGGGGGATCTTGTGGAGGATGTTAAAATGGTGATACACATTTTTCCTGCACGAGCATACCAGCACTGACTACCCTTTGTGTGTAGATTGATTCGTTCACACACCCGAAGACCAACCGTACTAGTCTGTGTTACCGAATCAACTACAGGTCTATGGACCGGTAGGTAGCAGAGTCATGCCTCTCTGCAGCTACTTCTCATGCATGTTCTCCTTCCCCAGGTCGTTATCCAATGAGGAAACCAACGACATCCAAAAGCGCGTGGTGGACCGGTTAACAGAAGATTTTGGAGTAGAGATTCGTTAATTATTAAGTGCAGTGTCATTATACTAGCTCTAGCATCCCAACCGCCCGATCTAATGAAACTAAACCACTCCGCATCCGAGCGAGAAAAAATATGACAAGCTAAGATGAGGAGGAATGCTACGATGTTTCCTGTGCAACGCCGACCTGGGCAGCCCTCAAGACTCGATCTTTAATCATGTACCCAACTTTTTGACAATCTATGACCGTACCAGGCTCCTTGCCTGGTATGGGGGCCTGATAGAGAGCTTCGTGACGATTAGGATCAAATTTGTCTCCGGTGGGGTCAAATGGTTTGACGTGATATTTGAAAAGTGTTTGTAAGAGCTGACGTTGGGTCATCTCCACGCCGGTGTAAAGCTCCTGGAGGTAGACTTCCGGAGGTTTTGTGGTGGTAGAAGAGGAGTCAGATGATGATGAGGACGACGAAGACGAAGAAGAGGGTGATTCCGACGATGAAGGCAGGGCAGAGGCTGGGACAGACTTGAGGGCTAATGAAAGCACATCAACCGTCTCAAGCAAGTCGGACGCAAAACGAGTAATAGCAAAATCACGCGTCTGCTCTTTTTCACGGGCAGCATTACGCTGAAGATTGAGAAAGTCTGCTTGAAGATACCGAAGTCGACCCTAAAAGCGAGAGCACAAATGTCAAAATTCCCGGATGCTCGTATGACCAATCAAGAAAGGTAACGTTAGACGTACAGTGAGGTCGACGACTTCCGCTTCCTTGGCTTTCAATTTTTCTTCGGTGGGACTAGGCTTCTTCTCCCCTTTTGATTCCTCCTCCTTTGGCTGCTCCTTCTTCTGTTGTTCGGACGGTTCAGAGGATTCGGAGTAGTGACGTTGGGCGAGGAAAGAGGTACGAGCGGTATGAGAGAGAGCAGGAGAACGAGCCAGCGTTCTGGACGACAGCGAAGCCGTACATGAGCGAACAAATTGGCGGGCGTATGCTGAGCTCATCGTCGTTCTCCCTGAGCACGCTAGCTTTCTACAGTAGAAATTTTTGGGAGGGTACCCGTGGGAAAGAATGGGTTTAGCCGGCAGGCGACACACGGGCCGCTTGCTAAAAATTTTTAAGGATGAGCCAGAGCCCAGTCGCAGTGACCAGTCTCTGAAAAAAACTGGCTGGTAAGTGACTCGAGTTCTCTTACTCGGGGTAGCTTAAAAAGAGGCGTTCTCACCACCAGGAAGCCAGAAGGAATGCTCCATTGTCGAGGGAATTTTTCCTTCAGCCAAATCCGGGCAAACAACGCGGCGTTCCAGCTTAGGGCCGCTAAAAGATATGCACATGAGCCATCCTCCTTATCCTCTTACCATCTCCATCGACGTTCCATGGCCTCAGATTCGCAGACTGTAGCCAGTAGAATTGACGGTAATGCCATCTCAAAGTGAGTTTCATATCCCTCCATTTCTACCTCTTTCTCATTTTTGCTTTACTCAGGTCCATACGGGATTCCGTCGCCGCGCGCATTCAGTCTCTGAAGGCCACCTATCCTCGTTTCCAACCCCAGCTTGTTATTGTCCAGGCCGGCGCCCGCCCAGATTCCTCGACATATGTTCGTATGAAAGCAAAAGCCGCGGAGGAGGTCGGTATCAAGTATAGACACATCGCTCTACCTGCGGAAGCTACCGTAGACGAGGTCGTCAGTGTCGTCAAGACCTTGAATGATGACGATCAAGTCAGTGGGATCTTGGTGCAGCTTCCCTTGGGGGACCATGTCACGGCAGAGGGCGAACGTACGGTTACTGAGGCCGTTCGTCCAGACAAGGACGTTGATGGGTTCGTGTTCTCCCGACAATTTACAATACATGAATTTGATTCGATTTTGCGTCAGGTTCCATGCTTACAATATCGGTCATCTATCTTCTCGCGCTTCTGATCCACTTTTCGCTCCTTGCACTCCGTCAGCTGTGATTAGACTTCTTGATTCTACTGGTGTATCTCCCGCAGGTGCTAACACGGTCGTATTGGGCCGAAGTGACATCGTCGGCAGCCCTGTTGCCTCTATGTTGCGCAACCGGGACGCTACTGTTACTCAATGCCATAGCCGAACCAAGAACCTCGAGGCCATCGTACGTATCTAGACTCTATCACCAGCTTTACTTTCTAGGCAGCTGATCAACGCGTATTTGATACAGGTGCGAAATTCCGACATTGTGGTATCTGCTATCGGAAAACCCGAATTCATCAAAGGCTCTTGGATCAAACCCGGGGCCGTTGTCATTGACGTTGGAATCAATTACGTGCCCGGTAAGTATATCTCTTCAGGTCGCGTTCTTGAAACATCGAAACCAATCTGTAAATAGATGCTACCAAGAAATCCGGACAACGACTAGTAGGCGATGTTGAATACTCCACCGCGTCTCAGGTCGCGTCGCACATCACGCCAGTGCCTGGGGGTGTAGGACCGATGACTGTAGCACTTCTTATGGAAAACACTCTCAAGTCTGCTGAGCGTTTATGGGAACAGTCCCGCGACCGAAAGGTCAAACCTCTACCGCTGGAGATCTTGGAGAAGGTTCCGAGCGATATCGAGATAGCCATGGCTCAGACTCCGAAACCAGTAACTCAGCTTGCACAAGAGATCGGTATACTTCCGGACGAGTTGGAAAGCTACGGTAAATATAAGGCCAAGGTTGAGTTGAGCGTGCTCGACCGGCTCGCTCACCGTACGGACGGAAAGTATATCGTCATTTCTGGGTAAGTAGATTTCTGCCTTTTCTATGTTCATTTTTCTTAACAACTATCGCAGGATTACACCTACTCCTTTGGGAGAAGGAAAGTCCACTACGACTATTGGTCTGGCTCAGGCGCTGGGTGCAGAGCTTGGCCGTCCCGCCTTTGCTTGCGTTAGGCAGCCTAGTCAAGGACCTACGTTCGGTATCAAGGGCGGTGCCGCTGGTGGAGGCTACAGTCAGGTTATTCCTATGGACGAGGTAGGATGGTCTTTATCTGCATTGTACGCACGCTTCGAGTCTGAGATATTCTTAGTTCAACTTGCACTTGACTGGTGATATTCACGCTGTCACTGCTGCCAACAATTTACTTGGTAAGATTCTATTCATGTGTGATGAATACGTAGCTAATGGTTTTGTGTGCAGCTGCTGCCTTGGACGCGCGCATCTTCCACGAAGCTACTCAGTCGGACAAGGTCAGTGGCCTATAGCTCATCTAAACTCAAGCTGAACATATAGTTGTGATCAGGCACTGTACAGCCGTCTTGTGCCTACCAAGAAGGGCAAGCGTGAGTTTGCACCACTCATGTTCAAGCGACTCAAGAAACTCGGCATTGACAAGACTAACCCCAATGACCTCACTCCCGAGGAGATCACTCGCTTTGCGCGACTTGATGTCGACTTGGACACGATTACATGGAACCGAGTCCTTGATACCAACGATCGTTTCCTGCGCAAAATCACTATTGGCCGCAACGCTACCGAGCAGGGACATGAACGCGAAACTGGCTTCGACATTGCTGTAGCCAGTGAATGCATGGCTGTGTTAGCACTTGCTACTAGCCTTGAAGATATGAAGCAGCGTCTTGGTGCTATGGTTGTGGCTACGAGTAAGCAGGGTGACCCTATCACGGCTGATGATATTGGTGTCACTGGTGCTTTGACTGTTCTGCTCAAGGATGCCATCAAACCAAATCTCATGCAGACTCTGCAAGTAAGTACGAGATTCACTAGCTGCGAGCCATCCTCACAGACTCCCGTGCTTATATAGGGTACACCTGTGTTCGTTCATGCTGGGCCCTTTGCAAACATTGCACATGGAAATTCTTCTATTCTCGCTGACCGTGTCGCTCTCAAACTTGCTGGAACTGAAGAAGGCGACTCGCCTGACCGTGTCGGATACGTTCTCACGGAGGGTGGTTTCGGTGCTGATATGGGTATGGAGAAATTCTGCAATATTAAATGTCGCGTCAGTGGTCTCAAACCCGATGCTACTATCATCGTTGCCACTACTCGTGCTCTGAAGATGCACGGTGGAGGACCTGATGTGACACCTGGTAAGCCACTCCACGAAACCTATACCAAGGAGGACCTTGTCACTCTCAAGGAGGGTTGCAAAAACCTTGTTCAACACATCAAGAACTCTCGCAAGTTTGGCATTAAGGTTATTGTCGCCATCAACCAGTTCGCGTAAGTCCGCACGCACATTTCCTTTAGCTTGTAGACGTTTAAAGTAACGTGCTTCTAATAGATCTGATTCTGCTGCTGAGCTTGCTCTTGTTCGTGACGAGGCCCTTGCCGGTGGCGCCGATGCTGCTGTTGTCAGCAATCACTGGGCTGAGGGTGGCGCTGGCGCCCGTGCACTTGCAGAAGCGGTGATCGCCACCTGCGAAGGTCCTTCTGAGTTCAAGTTCCTGTACGATCTCGATCTTCCCATCGAAGAGAAGATTTCCATAATCTCCAAGGAGATCTATGGTGCTGATGGCATCGAGCTGAGCGAACTAGCTCAGAAGCAAATCGAGACCTACACTCGTCAAGGCTATGGAGGACTTCCGAGTGAGCTGTCTTTCTCTCTGACTATATTAGCTTTATCTGATGGGTTTGCTTCCAGTCTGCATGGCAAAGACGCAGTATTCCTTCTCTCATGATCCGAAGTTGAAGGGCGTCCCTTCTGGGTTCACCATTCCCATTCGCTCTGTAAGACTGTCAGCCGGTGCTGGTTTCCTGTATGTAGACTTCCTGATCATCTTTCCCCTATCCTGATGATCTCTTGATATTTGTAGGTATCCCATTCTTGGAGACATGCAGACTATGCCAGGTCTCGGCACTCGTCCGGGATTCTGGGAAGTCGGAGTCGATGAGAACGGCAGAGTCGTCGGCTTGTTCTAATCTGTTACCTGCGATGGGCAGATCATATTTCAAGATCTTCCAGCCCTTCCAGTTGTGTTCTCAACGAACCTAGATGACGTCGCCCAATGATGCGACGAAGAGATAGTTTTCCCGTCTCAACACGGATCTGGGTACTGTTCAACACAGAATAGGGACAGATCGTCCCGTGGAATGGATGTGACTGTAGAGCACCGCACTGTAGCTCTGCGTATTGGAGAAAAGGATTAACAGATTGTAATGAACTTGTTTGATTACAATTGAAGCCAACCGATGAAATTGATACAGTCCAAAGAATTTACTTCCCAATACTCCTACCGCCAGGCAGTCTAGCTACTGCAAACTTCTGCGGAGTCCCCGGCACTGATGCTGGTTGTTGCTCTGCGTTGGCAAGACTGCCAGAGATCACATCGTTTGTAATGACATTATCGACCGCGTCGACCGATCGTGAAAAGGTATTACCCTTTGTGTCAACGTAAGTAAACGTGTTGTTACTTGTTCCATTTCCAGTATTTCCAGTTGAGAGCTCCTCGAAAAAGCCATCTGTGATTTAACACCGTTGAGTGGTATTACTGCATAAGAGTAAAATCAAAACATACTAGCTATCTGTCGTTCGTGAATGGTCGAACCTGCTCACAGTTACTACCAGTTGAATATCTCTGTTCTACAAACTGAAAGAAACAAACCTAGAATGAAGGGAGCTGGAAGCAGATCCCGTTCATACGAATGATCGAATATGGCGTCGACTAAGATGGATCATATTTACTTTAGGAATCACATCGAGAAGAAAATCTGACATACATATGGACCCAGAGGGATTCAGCGATGTTATATTGA
Organism: Neonothopanus nambi; assembly: GCA_003987895.1. Classification (NCBI taxonomy): domain Eukaryota; kingdom Fungi; phylum Basidiomycota; class Agaricomycetes; order Agaricales; family Omphalotaceae; genus Neonothopanus; species Neonothopanus nambi. The sequence goes on from RCHF01000155.1 coordinate 27,802, forward strand.
CATTGAAAGGATATGAGAAATCGTCAGTTAACACCGTGACGCCATCGTGAGTTGAAGACACAGTTCCTGTGGCTGTTTGTGCAACGTTCTGAATTGACAAGTTCTGGAGATAACTTTGGGTGTTGGAATACTGAAGACTTTGATCCCAGACAACAGCCTTGCAGACGCCATTACTGCAAACATCTGATTCGATATGGACATTGCGTGCAGCAGTGACAGTGATGATAATGTCTCCGTTGTCTGCGACACTTCCAGTAGTGTTAGTCACTGCGAAATCATCCACAGTGTATACGGTCATATTTCCAGTAGTGCGCGAAGAGGTATCAGAGGCAGTGACAACCTGCAATAAGGCTATATGCTTGTTATGTCGACCGTTGTGAAAGAGGAATTTGAAACACGCACCAGATACGAACCAGTTTTGGTTAATGGCATGGTCAGTTTCCGCAGATACGACGTCCAAGGTGAAGTTGTGCGGGAGCCCGTCGGTCAAAGACGGCAAGAAAGGCGTCACGTCCAACACATACGTTGGTAGATCCAGTGCACCTGTACAGTCAATTGAGCCTAACCTAATCACCATAACAGACCCCGAAATGGATGGACTAACCATACGATGTAATGGGTCTCCAAGCTGTCGGGGCCTAGGAAGAAGGGTGAGCTTTGACTGACAAGGGGATCACGGGCACTTACGATGCCTCCAGTGAAGACTACTGGATACGGAAAACTTCAAAAAAATTAAAATCAAACGAGCGCGAAAATGAAAGCCGTAGCACTGACGCAGTTCCGGCAACTTTGCCATCGATCTATAACAATCATATCAGCATCGCACTTGAGTGATGTGGAAAACCTATCTTACAAGTAACCGTACTTCACGGAATGGACCGTCTCCATCCGCAAAGCCAGACGGTAAGCTTGACAGAAACTCATTCGCTACATTGAAATACCAGAATTCCTCTGCTGAATTTCCTGAAGCATACAGCTCTGCAAACGCTGAAACCGCGTTTTGAGGGAGAGTGACGTTGACCTGTTGTCCAGCATGTCAAGAGCAGTCGCGAGAAGAACACACAGAATACTCACCGAGAAAGCAGGGCTGACTGATGCATCCGCACTAGCGTCAGAGCCGTTACTTGCCGCGGAGATAGGCAAGATGACGTTTGCCTTTTCAGCAGCAGGAATGGTATTCGATGACGCGAAGAAGGTTGCATGCAAAGTAGCTATATAGTGTTTCAAACGAAGAGCACGCAATGCAAATGATTATACTTACTGCTGTAAACGCCGTTAAGGCCAGTTTCAAGCAAGTTATCCAATTGAAGAATAAAGGTGCCGCTCTCTGAGAAAAGAGGGATAAAACGAGTGACATCTTTCACATAAGTCCAGATGATTCCATCGCCTTGCGTAGGTTCAGGAGTGGATGTGCGCCAGACTAAGATCATATTAAGCATGAGGAGAAAGTGCTTGTGCACGAAGCATCCTACTTTCAACGTTTTGAAACGTGAAGATTCCCAGACGGTCAAACTGAGTGCCATTTGAAGTTACCGTGAAGTTGAGCGTTACTCCGGCCCACGACCCAACAGGTCCACAATCCGTAGGAGGACTGCAGTCAAACGTTAGTGGTAATCATCTATCGATCCAAGCAAAGATTGACGCACGTATACTGAACCACCTCGGGACTGAAAACCAGTTAGTATTCGAATACTTCACGATTCGAATATTTGGCACTTACGATCCAAACGAGTTTCCAAAGTCTCGCCTGTTTCGTAGTTCTCTTCAGCCCAACACACAATATATGCATTAACACTCATCCTACTTACTGCAAGATTTGGATCGTGCATTGTTGAGCATTTTGAGGAACGGGCGGAGGTTGGGCGACTTGAAAGTCAACGAGGGCTGCCCCCTGACAAAGCGTCGTCAAAGCAAGCAATACGCCTGAAAACGACCGAAGACGATGAAGCATACTCCAAGACTAGACCTGATACAGTATGACACAGGAACTCCAGTAGCTTCCAGTAGATCTGTGGGACCTCGAAGAAGCTTGAAGAGCTAGTTATATGTACGCAGGGCTGATGTGTGAATGCCATACTGGAATCAGGCAGAGAAGCAAAGCAGCCGATTGGTACCATGTGGACCAGCAGTTTATCTTTATAGCGTGTCTACGGACGCGTCGAGGACTTGAGGTGCCTGAACAGGTAGTACCACGTGGCAATTGTTATACATAGCTCTCCATTATCCAAAATATGTAAGTACGGCTACTTGATGTCGACGAGAGCTTGGGGCTCTTACAGGCGATGAAAAATCATTGTCAATGAGCTAGACTACCTCCTTTTTCATCCAGCCCAAACGTAATGGTGTTGTTGAAATTGGTGTTAGAAACATTAACGATCCGTGTATAGGTGTTTCCAGCATCGTCAACGTAGCTGAACTGAGAATAACAAGAATCAATATCAGGTCATGATATCGCAAAATGAGATGATTCACAGAGTTGTTATTGGTTCCATTACCAATATTTGCATCATGTGTAGCGCCGAGCTGTTCAAAACCACCTCAAAGTATATCTTCAGCTGAGATGAGGATAGTAGCAGCTAAGATGAGCTCACTAGTCATCTGCCGATTATGGACAGTGGTTGCAATCCTCAGAGGATTCGGAAGCAGAGCTCGCTCGTATGAATGGTCAATAGTTGCGGTCCCTAAAAGTAGATGAATAGCCATGTATGAGGCAGAAGTATTTTACGCACAATTTTGCAGAGATGGGTCAAAATATGTAAAGTTGGAACTGAATGGGAACGAAAAAACCTGTTAACTTTGTAAGAGAGCCGATAGAGCATCAAAGAAATACGAAACGAACGTCAGAAAGAACGGGCACCCCATTGTGTGTTGACAATGATTTCCCAAAGGAGGTTTGCTTGAGGGTCTGGAATTTGGAAACAATTGTCGGCGCCGAAGGCACTGGTGTCGATACAGATGCATACCTGGACGAGTGCTTGATCTTGATACGTTTGAACGTTTGTAAAATTCAGGTCCTGGATCCACACAACGTGTGTTAGCTGGCCGCTTCCGCTCAGGATGTCAGCTTCAATGTGAATGGTACGGGAGGCCGTGACTGTTGCATCTACGTGGCCTAAATCCGATGCACTTCCAGTGATACTGGTGACAGCGAAATTATCCGCAGTATGAATCGTAGTGTTTCCAGTAGTCGGTAGAGAGCTGTTATCCACAATCACCTGAAGTAGACCTGTGGTAAATAGCCGTTAGAATCCACCTTAAAACTAGTGTGAGGACTGCTTTACCCGAGACGAACCAGTTCGGATTGATGCTGTGATTTGTCTCCGCAGACACGACATCCAGAGTAAAGTTATGCGGAAGTCCGTCAGTCAAAAGGGGTACAAAGGGGCTGGCTCATTGAGAGCGTCAATATATATACCTTCAAATACATGGGCCCTACACTGACCTGACATCCAGGAAGTATGTCGGGAGATCTACTGATCCGTATGAGCCTATCGGCCTACGACACATGTTCAATCAGCGAAGTCAATATGTAGTTTGAGTATGGTACTTACCTCCACATTGCTGGGACAAAACCACCTGTGAAGACAGTAATGTACGGAAAAGCCACACCAGCCACTTGTCCATCGATCAGCAGTCTGACTTCCCGAAAACCATCGTGGGCGAAAGTAATGTCGGGCGGAATCTCAGAGAAGAACTCGTCCGGTACATTGAAGAACTATATGTCGATGCGAGTTTACGCTGAGAGAATATCGCTTTGAGGTCTGACCTACATACCCAATCTTCTTCATCACCATTACCACCTGCCAAAGCAACTTAAGCTATGATGCAAAGCGATGAAATTGATAGCTTACTGGCAAAAATTTCAGCGTATATAGCGACTGTATTATTAGGCACTGTGATGTTCAGCTACACAGAACAATGAACTAAGCGATAGTTAGGAAGAAACGAGCTCGAGTACTGACAGAGAATGCAGGGGGTACAGATGCATCATTTCCCGTTGAGTTGGAAAGCGTTGATATAGGAATGATGGTATCTGCTTTCTTTGCAGGGGGATGGGTCGAGGACGATTCATAGTATGTTGCATGGAGGGTCGCTTCGGTAAGTAGGGATAAGTCGACACTCAGATTTAAGGTGAACTGTACTCACTTGAATAAATACCATCCAAGCCTGTCTCAATCAGGTTATCCAGCTGCAAAATGAACGTTCCAGGACTGCTAAAAAGCGGCATATACTGCGATACATCTTTGATGTATGTCCAAATAATTCCATCGCCCTTGATGGGCTCGAAAGTGGACGTCCTCCAGATCTCGACGTTCTGAAATGTAAAAATCCCTAGCCGGTCATACTGGGTCCCGTTTGAGGTTACCGTGAAGTTTAGAGTTATCGCAGCCCATGATCCAACAGGGCCACAATCGCTCGGAGGGCTACGTTAGAAACTTGAGCGTTTGCAGTCCGGGTGCCAGTCAATATCTGAAACTCACGCTAGCTCTACTACTTCAGCACTACATGCACCATCGTAATGAATGATCGATCGCAAGATTTCCGCCGTGGTAACTCACTCTCCAAACGAGAAAGCAAAATCGCGTCTGTTGAAGGATTAAGTGCCGTGATACTGGGTTACGAGTGCAGCTACTAACTGAAACACTTCCACCGTACATTGTTTTGCCTCCTGAGGGACCACAGGCGGTTGTGAAACCATAAAATCTCGTAAAGCATTTCCCCAACACGACAATGCCACCGACAGAAGGCACCAGAAATGAAGGACAAATTTCTTCCAGTAGAGCATTCGGACGATAAGCAACTAATCACCCACGGTTCAAATATATATACTTACCTTCAAATCAGCTTCAAATATTGAGGAAGTCGCGAGTCGCGAGGGAGCATCATGCTTCCATGTATGATTACGTGATGACACGTGGGGGCCTGCCGGGGAAACTGGCTGGCGAATGGTCTCCTCGCTCTTTCAAACCTTTCTAACCGTATGGCGGTATGTGTCTGCTCTACTGTCTCCTATACATCTCACTCATGCTTTGCTTTTTGCAGGACGATGTTTCACCTCTTCAAATAGTCAAACTAGCCTACCAGAAGCTCAGTCATTCGGAGCTCTGTCTATTCTTGAAGGTTCGAAACCTTCCTACGTCGGGCACAGAAATCGAACTTGCTTCCCGGCTTGCGAATCATGATCTTCACACCTACCACTTTCCAAATGCTCAGTGGAATCTCCCACCTTCACCTTCTGGCTCACCGTCTCTGAGACACCAGAAGTCTCGCCGCATTACATCCCCAGACCTGCCTGTGGAGATCATTGCGGACATTTTGGATCATCTTGGTGACTGGGAAATGACTCAGGCTCTCTGTATTCCTACTTCTCTCCAGTGTCCGCTCGACTGGTCTCGGGCATCGGCCACAGATTTGGCCATGATCACTGGCGACCTTGCGCTAATACGAGCCGCGGATCCTGTTGCTAATCCTCCTACTAAAATCGGTGCGGACGTTGCCATACGATTTGGATATGTTAACGTTCTCGAGTTCTTCCTTTCGCATCATCATGACCTCTTTCTTTCGGTCTTTCAAGGGGATCTCATCCCAATACGTGCTTCGCGGTACGGACGTATTGGGGTTCTTTCCTGGTGGAAACATGGGTTTGAGCAGCACCCCGATCTTGTTCCTCGACCCAAACCAGGGTCTGTTGCAGACGCAATAGACGGTGCATCTCGCAATGGCCAGATTGCCTCTCTTGATTGGTGGATGACTTGTGGGCATCCTTTAGAGTTCACTGAGGCTGCCCTCGAGTATGCAAGTGCAAAGAACCAAGTTGCTGTTCTGGAGTGGTGGAAGCAACAGCACATGCTGAAGAGGGTCAATCTCAAGATTGGTCGGGTAATGGACATGGCCAGCACGGCAGGTCATGTGGAGGTGTTGGAATGGTGGGCGACTTCACAGCTGGAGTTCAAATACGACCGGCACGCTTTAACGCATGCCAGCTGCCATGGCAAAGTCGATGTGTTGGAATGGTGGCTAGGAAGTGGACTACAACTAATCTTTGACCAAGATGTCCTAACAGGTGCAACACGTCATAATCGAGCTGAAGTGTTGGAGTGGTGGGACAAGTCGGGGTTACCGGTGCAGTATCGGATGTGTGATATTGAAGAGGCCTTAGAGGATGCTATTAATGGTGGTGAGGCTACGAGGCGGTGGTGGAAAAGCAAAGGCGTTGATTTCAACGCCAACGACAAGGAGTGGATGAAGTTGCAAAACTTGAATTGATACTCTCCTTCAACGCAATATTCGTAGATTTTCATCGTTTCTTTGTCACGCATTCACGCACCCTCATCTGTATTTTACTCAATGTTATAGTCTGTACATCAGTCACAGGAGTGCCAACAACTCTATGCATTTACTAATAGCTTCGCGAAGAAGGAACGGATGTAAGCTTGAAATGTGCGCCAATAAATAGACATAGGATATATATACATGAAGTGTCCTCTCCCAATCTCCCTCCCATCTTCATTAGCCCACTCTGTAATCTACTAAAACTCATGGCTGAAGACATCATCAGTAGTGGCAGCGGGACGATTGCTGTGGTTGTTATCGTCGTGTGCCTGGGTGGTGTTCCCGTACAGCCCGCCTTCAGGATCTTCGGGGAACTCGACAGTAGAATCATCTCTAGACACCGCGCTTGGCGCAAGTGAGGACCTGCTCTTCTTTCTCTTCGACCTCTTCCTTTGCTGCTGCTCCGAAATACTGTAGGCATCCTCAGTTCTCGCCCACCGATCCTTCTTTTCCTTCTTTTTCTTGCCGCGTTTCGAGCTCTGACTCGGTAACGCAGCGTCGTCAAAGTTAGCTGGATAGCGCCAACGACCAGAGGAAGATGCAGCCTCGTTGTTGTAGTAATGCTCATCTTCCGGTCGCCATAGATCGCCATTTGTCTGCTGACGCGGTCTGCCATCATGGCCGTCAGACGATAAGCTGAGGCTGGAACCGCCTTCTTGCCCCTCCTCAAGAGGTTGACCCTCAAGGGCGGAGTGGGGAAGACGATCTTGATAGCGATTGGCCCATTGGGATTTTCGTTCCTTGCGTCGAATCTCGCTCGTGTCAACAAGGCCGTATCGCTGAGCCCACTTGGGAGTGCGCGCATGATTTTTATTGTTTCGAATATTCTGCAGCAGAGATATCAATAAACCATCGAAGAAACAAGGCGAAGACGGAAACGGATTTACTTGGATGTAGAAATTATGAGCATGTCCTACGATCCATCAGACCAAAGATAAGACTTAAAGGAACATGGACGCAACTCACCAGGAATGTAGCCACATATCGTTAGCAAAAGATTGAGAAAAAAGTCTGTTCCAATCCCAAACCGAGCTGCCACAGCTGCCACGAGTTGTAAGGATGTGAAGGGACACAGCAATGGGTAGCAACGCACCTAGTGGAGGGAACAATGTCCCCAAAATGAAGAGCACGACGGCATAACCATGATGCCGCCTAGGGGTCATATCGACTTTAGTTGGAATATAGCTGGCCATATTGTGATGGTTGCAGGGACATGAAGGTTTTGAAATGAAATGTGCAGTGACGGAGGGTGCTTCTGCCAACCTACTTTAGCACGTGGCTCTCGTCTATGTTTGGGTGCCACTTAACCTCAACTATACTATACCCGTCTTCATTGTCGTATTATAACATTATTCTCCAACTTGATACCCCAGGTTTGTCTGTAATCTTCTTTTTAACTCGTTTAGTATTCACTTCTCTGCTAGAAATTCGTTGGACCTGTAATCCTCTTCTGTTACCAGTGGCCGCCATTCGTATTGCCATGGATAACGAAGGGCCTGCTCTAAATCTTTCCGACGTCGTACACGACGAGACTATTGACGAGGACACCAATGCGGAACATCCATTGACTCATGGACACGACGCGCGTTCCTCTGCCGCGTTCCAATCGGATTCTGGTCAAAATCAATACGCGGAAAGCAGCAACCAGAACACGAGTTTATCTTCTATGGAGATACTCGAACGCGAATTGACGAACCTACTGCACCAGAACGCCTCAGCTGCTACTGCTGCTCTTCTCAGCGCGGCCGCGCAACAACGGCAGGCTAACGGTGCATCTCAATCACACGACTTAGGTACAGACTCGTCGAGTACCACTGATATTGGGAACTACTTGAGCGGACTTGCCACCGTTCTGCAAGCGGCCCAGGTTCAAGCTCAAGTTAACGACAGTGATCGCGTTGCTTTAGAAGTTCTTTTAGCAGCGAAGGACCCCTCTGCACTTGGCGAGAAGGGTCAGCAAACAAACATCAGAGCAGCATCTTCCATCCACTTCCCGATGGCTGGAGATGGGCAAGAGCCCTCTAGAAAGAGAAGGAGACGCGACGTTGAGGGGAAGGACGCAGAAGGGACGGATACTGAGCATCCTGAGAGACGCGTTCAGAATTGTGGAGAGTCTGAAGGCAACGGTCCCGAACGTTCAACTGAGACATCTGCCCCCAGTGCACCGTCTGTCGACCCTCACATTGCTCCCGCGGAATTTCACGACATAAACGATATTTTGACGCAGCTGTCTACCCAGTTCAGCAGTGAACTTGGTCGAAACCATAATGGCCCCGGCTCTCCTACTGTTCTCGCACCCTCTAATCGTAATGCTATTCAACCAGTTGCATCGACATCATCTCTTGCACATCCACCGGGCTCTCCCGAAAAAAGAGCGAAGAAGACGAAGGACAAAGACAAGAATGTCCATAGCTGTGATCATCCGGGCTGTCAAAAATCATTTACTCGTCGGAGTGATCTACTTCGTCATATGCGTATTCACACAGGCGAGCGTCCTTTTGTGTGCAGCCACGTCGGTTGTGGGAAGACCTTTATACAGGTATGTTGACCAAGCAACAGATTAGACCGCATTTCTTATCATTTTTCTCTCTGCTATCTAGAGATCGGCTCTACAGGTGCATTCAAGGGTTCATACAGGGGAAAAACCTCATTCATGTGAATATCCCGATTGCGGCAAGACCTTTGGTGACTCGAGCAGTCTCGCTCGACACCGCCGCACTCACACCGGTAAACGACCGTACAAGTGTGAAGACCCTCAATGTGAGAAGACATTTACCAGGCGAACAACCTTAACGCAACATATGCGTACCCATGATCCCGGCTGGGAACCGGACCCTAATGTGTAAGCGCTATGTTTTCTCTATCGTGTACTTTTACTGACTCTTTCCGCAGGAGATACAGTTTCAAGGGGGGAAAGCCTGGAACTGGAGAGGACCAAGAAGATGATCAACAATTCGCAGAGTCTGTGCGAACAATCTCTGAAATATTTCAGTCCGGTGGTACCGGAATAACTTCCCAACTGACGCCAGGCGGACCGGTGGATGATTCTCTGGAAAACCGGGTTGCGAGTATTAGCGCGGAAATAGCCGCCGCTATCGCTCAAGCTCAGCAACGGGTGTTCGAGGACGATGAGGAGGAGGAAGGAGAAGAAGAAGAAAGCGGAGGATCTGAGTTTGAACAGGAGAACACGATTGGACCGAATACAAGTGGGATCAGGGGGCTAGGAGAGGAAGAACGGAGGGCGGGAAAGAAGAGACCCGCAGACAGAACAGACTCGGAAGAGAGTGACGGTGTGTTTCCGGTACCGCTACGGAGTAGGAAGAATATAACAGGTACGAAAACCAGCTATGAGAAGTAATGTACTTTAGTAGATCCCGTGGCCGGGATATGTGCACGTGATTCAAGGGAGACTCCTAATCCTCCAGTTCCCATTCAACGTCCGATTTCTTCCGCAACTTATATATCTCTCCGCAATTATCTGTATTTCATTCCCCCAATGGCATCTGAAGAACCTCCCAGCACCGACCTCATCACCCTTACACGGTTTGTTCGTCTCTTCTATATACTTCATCTTCCTCATCCTTCTTTCTTCAACAGTCATGTCCTCAGCGATCAGCTTAGATTAGGTCCTGCTGCAACAGGAGATCTCACTCTTCTTCTTACTGCAATCCAGACTACCTCCAAATTCATCGCCACCAATGTCCGTAAAGCTCGTCTCATCAACCTGTACGTTCGCTCACTAATCGCTTCCTTTTGTCTTCTCACGCGACCTCGATTCAGGATCGGCCTTGCTGGTGAGACCAACGTTCAGGGAGAGGATCAGAAGAAACTTGATGTGCTCTCCAACGATATCATGATAAATGCTCTTCGCGCCTCCGGCAAAACCGCTGTCCTCGTGTCGGAGGAACTTGAAGATGCCATTATCATCGAAGAGAAGAACAGGGGAAAGTACTGTGTCGTCTTTGATCCCCTTGATGGGAGCAGTAATATCGATGCTGGTGTTAACATTGGGACTATCTTTGGTATTTACCGCGTGGTACGTTCTMTTGCTCGTGACCTTTGGCAACATTCGCTCAGTTCTTGCTAGCGCCCGGATTCAAAAGCTTCCCTGGAGGACGTTCTGAGACCTGGTAGCGAAATGGTTGCGGCTGGCTACACAATGCAAGTTCCGATTCTCTGTCCTTGTTTCCATGTTATTCATAGTCTGAGACAGGTATGGGTCGTCCGCGAATTTAGTCTTGTCGACCGGATCAGGGGTGAATGGTTATACTCTGGATGCTTCTCTCGGTGAATTTATCCTCACCCATCCTGATGTGGGATTTCTTCACTTGCTTCCGGGTGTATTGGTGTTGACTTGGTGTTGTTTCAGATCCAAATACCTCCTCGCGGAAAGATTTATTCGTTCAATGAAGGAAACTCCATGTACTTCAACCCGCCTGTAATCGCATATCTTAAATCTATCAAATACCCTCCACCCGGCAAATCCCCGTACAGTGCTCGATACATTGGATCCATGGTAGCTGATGTGCATCGTACGCTCCTTTACGGGGGTATCTTTGGATATCCCGAAGACAAGAAGAGTAAGAGCGGCAAGTTGAGGCTGCTCTACGAAGCTTTCCCGATGGCTTTTCTCACAGAGCAGGTGAGTAACAGGATTCTGCTTGCTCGTTGAATACTAACAGACCTTGGCAAAACTTTCTAGGCAGGAGGTATCGCAACGACTGGAAAGATGCGCATTCTAGACATTCAGCCCAAATCGATTCACGAGCGATGTTCCGTTTTTCTAGGAAGTAAGGATGACGTTCAAGATCTGATGAAGTTTTATGCTGAGGCCGAGTCGTAAGAAGGGTACTTGTTAAATCAAATCTATGTAGTTTTATATTTCCTACCAGAGGGTGGACACCAATGTATATTCCCGCTGTCGTCGCTTTTTGGCGGCGTCATACAAAGTTTAGTAATAGTATCGTGAGACTGCCAAGTTGGCCATGAAGATTGTTTGTCACCAGCGTCCAAATACAACTCTCAGCCCACCATTACTTAGTGTAAGTCCATTGTGCTATCCACCATGTCTTTGCGTATTAAACTTCCTCCAGTAAAACCATCACCCTTTTCTACAATGACCGAGGTAATTAGTTGCGACCCAGCTAGCAACTGTTCCGTTGCTCACACGCATAGCATTCCGAGGTGCGACGCAAATCTACGAAACGTGTGGCTACAATCATGTCCGACGACGATGAAATTGAAAACAATTCAGTGCTATCATCACCGCCCACTAAGAAGCAACGACTGGACGACTTGCAGGATGTTGACGACAATGGATTTGGCCGCGGTGGTAGTCCGGAGATTGACGTGGAAGGCGACGACTTGGGTGCTCTTGTGTCCGCTTCAATGAGATCTCCTGTTAGACAAAGAAGGCCCACGTTCAAAAAGCTTGCTGGTGGTATGGCCTCGTCGAAGAATGCTGCCAAGTCTCGCAAGGCTATGTTGTCGGATGCGGATTCTGATGATTATTCGCTCGATGCAGAAGCCATAGCTGAGGATCTTGACACTTTGAACGATGATGGTGACGAATATTTTGCGGAAGAACGGAAGAAACCTTCAAAATCGCGAGCTGGGCCTAAGGGCAAACAGTCAAAGGGTTCGAAAGGGTCGAAAGGGAGGGGCAAAGGCGAACTGCAGGAAAAGCAGATACTGGTAAAGGATGAGAGGCAAGGTCTATCGGGACAGGCTGGCTCTACCTCGAAAAGGCCCCGCCAAAAACCTATTTTGAATCTTGACACCGATTCCCTAGTCGATGAGCGTCCAGAACCTGCTGTTGTCTCAGCGACGGAAATACCCGGTCCCGCAAGGGATGTCCCTGATTCTGCTGCTTCTTCAGTGAAGGAAGCTTCACCCCCTCCTAAACGTAAACTTCCCCCAATCAAGAAAAACAAGGCACCGGGCCCTGGTACTCCTGCATCAGCTTCTACCAAACCTCTGGCTTCGACTGGGTCCACGACTAAACTAGCCAACACAGAAAGCGATACTTTGACCCCTGCTACTCCTGTAGCTAGGGTACCAGCTGCCCTTCAGGGAGCTACTGATTTTGACTTGCGAGACCGGAGCGTTTATGATGTGCTTTTCAAGAACGTATGTCTGTTTGAGTATCTTATTCTCCACTCTCACTTCACTTACATCACCGTTCATTGCTTCCGTGACTCTTCTAAACTCACAGGCAGGAGGAAACACCCCGCGTTCGGGTTTGAATAGGCGTGAGAAAGAAGAACAGAGGCGGAAGGAGCTGAATAAAATGAGGGATGAGGCTAAGGCAAAGAGGGCTCTTGAATCCGTGAGCAAAGCCATTTCTGTCGCGCCGTTATCATCTATTCACGTGAAATCAGAAACACACTTTCGACCTACAAGCACAGATGGACAAAATATGTCGATTTGAAGAGCATTTGCGTCGCGCAAATAGTGCGGCGCTTTTTCCCAACATACTCGGAGGTAAACTGAAGGAATTATGGGAACAAGAAAGAAGAAGTCGTCATTCAGTGTCATGTACGTGGGAGGCACAAGACGCAAGAGAGGAGGGCGAGATGTAAGTAGTATAGTGCATAAGCTCAACGTATCCGTTGTAAATGCGAAAACAACGGGTGCTCCGTGAGCCTTGTTCTCGGGCATACCTCTGAACCCGAGTGTACGCAGGAGAGTCCACCCCCATAAAGCTCCGACTAGACCGCACGCTAGCTCTAAAGGCTATGGCGCACCATCCGCAGTTGGTCACCGGTTACACCGCACTGTGTCCTTGGTGCTAGCTAATGTGCACCGGGCAGACCGGTGACCGTTATCGATGTTTAATATTCACTTGATAGGCAGTCATATCACTGGAAATTAAAAGCTAGAGTTTTCAGCGGCAACGAGTGGTCTACTTACTGTGGTTTAGTGAATTCGCAGTTCGGTAGATTCGGTCTAGGTGTCAAGAAAGTTCATTAACACTTGTATGTATAGCATACCTCAGTGTCTCGTTGCAGCCTGAGTGCTCTAGATTCTCACATCACACGATTGAACGAGACTTGGTGAAGCTTTGCTGCACATTCAATGAATCGAGAAGTGCTTTACGTTACAATTCGGCCTTTGGGCAGCATGGTAAGTAGCGGAGAGAATAGGGCAGTATGTAAACATGATTACATCAGGTACAATATTCACCACGAGTCTAGCAAGTCCCGATTAGGTAATCTGATGGCTAAACGGACATAATAGGCAAAATCTCGATCGCCTTCTTAGAAGAAGCCTGTGTGATGATCCGGCGGCCTGCAATGCAACCCCAGTGGCAAATGCTGTAAACGTTGGCGCAAGGAAAAGAGCCCGCCACTCGCAGCAATCATTCAAATCCTCGTCAGAAATTCTGCGCGTTCACTGTGTCGTAATAGTATCCTGTATCCTATCACGTCTCTGTAACGAGACTCACGGCAGATGCATGCGTTGCTTTCGATATCTGGTCAAAACAACCATCAAGCCATTTCTTCGTCGAATGGGTACTTGTACTCAGCGACATCCCATCAAGCTGAGATTCCAATGTGCCCGGGCTTTCGAGAAACGAAAGCGATGATCTTATACCATCAATGACCTTCCGAAATGACTCCAGTTCCATCTGAATCGTCTCGGGACTCTGCGGTGAATAAAGAGCTGCAACAATTTCGTCTGATGCACTTAATAAGGCTGGCGATAAAGACGCGAGTTTATCAAGAGAGCTATTTGGTGGTCGCGAGGACGAGGAGGATAGTACATCAGACAGGATTCTTTTGTGCAAGAGAGCGGAGAGACGAAGAACAGTGTAAATCTGCCCAGACTGAATGAGCCAAAAGAGACGATAAATTTTGTTAAAAAACGGGACCTTCTCTGCACGTATCAGCTCATCCTTCTCAAGATGCTTGTTTATTCCAAGATCTAATTCATCCCAGCCATCGTCCTCTTCCTCTTGTTTATCATCTGCGCCATCAATCATCTCCCTCACTTCTCGGACACCGTCTTCCAAAGGCTCCAAATCTTGCACCCATTTTTTGCGGACAGAAGATATGTTATCCTTTGAAAGACCGCTGGACGAACGGGCTGTCTCGATGATGTCGTGCACGGCCCCAACCCTCACCAAGTAAGTATCCAGAGATTCGCTAGGCACCTTTGACTCCTCGATATCTAGAAAGGTCTGTACAAGTTGTTTGACGGAATTAATGACTTCAAATACTAGGGATACTGCTTCCCGAGTGATAGTAGCTCCATGCACATCGACATCGAGCATATTGACGCAATGTGATAGCGCAGAAATGCGCTCTGATATGTCCTTCAATGGAGCTAGGCATGCCGAGTAAGATGGTGATGAGGGCTTCAAAGCAAGTGCCAGTTTTGTGGTAGATGAATAGATAAAAGAGAGCAGTGAAAGCAAATCTTTGTGGATGACAGCCAAGGGAGGAGTTTGATCCTCGCTTGAACGCAGATTACTAGAAATCGATTCTTTGGCTGCCTCGCATGTGTCTAAAACAATGTTCAATGCAGCAACGACTAGAAATTTCCTCTCAGAGAAAAAGACATTATAAAATCAAGATAAATTGCTCACCTTTTTGCTGGTCGGACATTTTGAACTCGACGTACCAAAACGGACCGCCAGAAAACGGTTGCGCTGGTCACGTGCCCTACAACTCTATGCTGGTGACTTCGCTGGTGCGTATGCCTCAGTGATTTTGAAGCTGCTGCTAAATAACTTTTACAGCAATTTTGTAGTGCATTGCGTGTGTCATCACGCTCGGCTCTCAATATACAAAGACCTGCACTAAATTCACTGCAATTATGTCGTGCTTTGTCCACCAGTAACACCCTGCGTGCAAGCCTCCCTTTGATGCGGAGGTCGTTGCCAATAACCCCCAAGCTCCCTCTCGTAACATGTAGTACTCGTCAACTCTCCCTTTGGTCTCTCTTTTCTCGCAAGTCCTCGCCGATCCCTTCGCCTACTGTCGTCGCAAATATCACTCGCCTCGAAGCGGAAGCCAATGTCTACCCACACGATGTTCCCAAACAACTCGCGCTCTTTGAGGCTCTTGTAGACACCAAACTAAAATCCTCATATGAATTGATCATTAGTCGCTGGGAAAAGATGTGCCAATTTGTGCGTCGCTTCAGAAGTTTTTTTTTGCGATTCTTTGCTTTGTGCTTATACTGCCGGAGTAGGATCCGGCATCACCTCTCCTACGATCCCCACAGGCTTTTCAGATATATCTCGCCTCCCTTGTTAACACTGGTCAACAGGCAGCTGTCAACGCAGCTGTGCGCCAGCGGGACACTTTACTTGCGTCATCAACTAACTCGCCACCATCTTCAAAATCGGATTCTACATCGGCAGAAGACGCGTCTCCTGGACCCACAACGCAAGGAAACGAGGGAGCTGCCTCCCCGTTGCCTGAAAAAGACACTTCTGTATCGGATACCCCTGGTCTTGAAACTCCCACGTCAAGTCAAGAAATAGCTCAAGGAGTGCTCTCCGGGAAATTAGATCTTATTCAGAATCCGAAAAAAGGCGACTCTAGCTCTTCCATTTATCCTGCAAGCCTTGCTGCTGCCTTGGGAGGGTCGTCGAGTAGTAGTGGTGCTCCGATCGAAGTGACTATTGTCGAACGTCAGTCAATCTAGCTCTCACTTGCTTTGCTGCTCACTAACAAAATTTCAGGTCGAGGAGCTTGGGCTCCCCGACTAGCAAGATTCGTGATTCTCGTCGCTGTCTCGTCCTTCTGTACGTGGTTTGAACACTACTCTCCTAAATACCTAACTAAATATGGTGCTGTTTGCAGTCTTCCTAGTCATCCTGTCAGTTTTCTTCGAGAATAGTGGTCTGATGAAAAATGCTCCGCAACAATCTCAGTTCGAGCCGACGCCGGGCAATGTAGTCAAATTTAGCGATGTACATGGTGTAGATGAGGTTAAAGACGTACGTGGGATCAAACCTTGAATTTGTAAAGTATTAACTTTCATCTCAGGAATTGCAAGACGTAGTCGCGTTCCTTAAAGATCCCGAATCATTTGCTACCCTTGGAGGTAAACTACCGAAGGGTGTCCTACTGACTGGGTGTGTTGCCGTTCGGCTGTTGTTTGCTGACCTGTATTCAACTTCTCTCAAGGCCTCCTGGGACTGGTAAAACTATGTTGGCAAGAGCTGTAGCTGGTGAAGCCGGTGTGCCTTTCTTCTTCGCATCGGGGTCCGTTCAATTTCTACGTTGTCTCTATCCACTCATGACTAAACCGAATTGTAGCTCTGATTTTGAAGAAATGTTTGTTGGAGTTGGGGCGAAGCGCGTTCGAGAGCTGTTCGCCGCAGCTCGTAAGAAAGAGCCTGCTATTATATTYATTGACGAAATCGATGCCGTTGGCGGGAAACGAAACAGTCGTGACCAGCAATATTTGAAGCAGACCCTGAACCAGCTGTTGACAGAAATGGACGGCTTCCAGCAAAGTGAAGGCGTTATCGTAATGGCCGCGACTAATGTACCAGAAACGCTCGATCCGTGAGTCCCTCGAACCAACAGAAGTTGTTCCAAGACTCACCCTGCATCTTGATAGTGCTCTTGTCAGACCAGGACGATTCGATCGCCATATTGCCGTACCGTTGCCTGACATCCGTGGGCGTGTACAAATCCTGCAGCATCACATGCGAAATATCATAACCAGCAGCGGTACATTTCTTCAATCCCATGCTTCTTCAAATAGATTGACAAAGTGTCATTTGTACAGATGTCGATGCTAAGTCTCTGGCGCGCGGGACTTCCGGTTTTTCGGGCGCTGATCTTCAGAACATGGTCAAGTAAGGAATTGATTTCGGTCTTGTCTTTTCACGCTGAGTTGTCCGTCTTAGCCAAGCTGCAGTGCGGGCCGCAAAAGAAAAAGCGAGTGAAGTTAACTTGAAACATTTTGAATGGGCAATAGTAATTAGATCTTTCTTATTGGACTACAGATACTCAGGTGCATTTTGCTTGTCTAGGATCGAATTGTCATGGGCGCCGAAAGGAAGAGTGCATTCATTGACCCAAAGGCCAAACTCGCGACTGCTTACCACGAGGTTCGCCACTTATGATTTCGTCACGACTCGTATTAACTGTCTAATCTAGGGTGGGCACGCGCTTGTGGCGATATATACTGAGGGAGCAATACCGCTGCATAAAGTGACGTGTGTTCCACGAGGACACGCTCTAGGCTACGTGAGTGTCTCTATTGATTGGTATACTCAATGAATATTCATGTCTGCCCGTTAGACCGCGTTTCTACCTGAAAATGATCGTTTTTCAGTCAGCCTGAAAGAATACCTCGCATCTGTCGATGTCTCTATGGGAGGACGTGTAGCTGAAGAACTCAGTCAGGCATTTCTCTTTGCAAGCTTTAGTGTCTCCATCCTGACCCCCCCTTTTTTTTATCAAAGTCTATGGCCCTGATGCTGTCACAAGTGGAGCAAGCTCAGATATAAGAAGTGCCTCTTATACTGCTCGGAATATGGTAAAGGTGCGGTTTACAGCTTCCACGTCAAATTCTGTATCGTGTAAACATATATTTCGCACAGCGTTGGGGTTTCTCTAAACTAGGGCCAGTTTATTACGATGAAAGCGCAGACTTAAGTCCCCGTCGAAAGGATGAAATTGAAGAGGAGGTTACTAAGTGCGTACCTTTCAGCCACCTGTGCAGAGTCTAGCCATTTGTGCAGCAATGCTAATCTGTTGCGTTTTCAGGATCATCAAAGCAGGCGAGGCCCGTGTCACACTTCTCCTGAAATCAAAAATAGACGAACTACATCGAGTAAGTAATTAAATGCGTGCCCAGTTTTTCTCAATAGTGACTTCATCTGTTTCCAGCTTGCACATGCGCTCGTTGAGCATGAGACTCTGGACAAGGATGAGGTGTACAAAGTCATCAAAGGCGAACCAATACGCGGCATTACAGAAGTTTTGGACGAAGAGTTATCGAAGCCCACGGAGACGTGATTTCTGGCATCTCATATTCATTCTAATAATGGTCAGCGATCAACTTGTATCTTCGTATACACGCCTGACGATTCTCATGATGCGCTTCATGATTTCTAGTATCCCCTAGTCATTTGATTCAGTCATTCGAAATAATACCGGGCCTGCTGGGCTTGCGGGTAGACATTAAATTAGAGCACTTGGGTGCGGGTGCTTGCGCATGCCTTTGCTTGCGTCGGCAGAGGCGTATATCACAGTCATCCCTTCCAGTGATGCGTTTACACACTGAAGGTTTCAATTCAGCACTAAAGCCTCGGAAATACGCACGAATTCTACATATATCAACTCCATGATATGTTGAATCACTTCAACATTGATGTCATAGAAGGACTTGTCAAGAACGTTGAGAAGCTGGATCAGATAAGGTAAATCTGTTCTCAACAGCGAAATCGAAAAAAAGGGAAAAGAAAACACCGCGGATACTGAAAGCAGCATCACCTCAGAGAATTCAGCTGGTGATTTCCCTCAGAGAATGTGGTACTTATGATAGCACATGCCAACAGCTGAGCAAGAGGCATATCGACTTGGAACATATAACAAGGCGAAACGAGACCACGACCACGGCTTTCCAAATGGGTATGAAAGGGAAGGCCGTCCTGGGCGTGTAATTGAAATGCTGTAAGGAAGAAAGGAAGAACAGTTGTGTTCCTCTGTCCATGAGTGGTTCAGAGTGCATTGCCAACTTTGGGCGAGCTATACATGCGGCTGGACCTGATTTAGACATTATAGAAGGACAGTCAAGAATACTGACTTGTCCCCTTCAGGACTAGTACGGGTTGCCAGGTGTTTCGGTGAATAGATGGCATGACGCGCATCAACAGCTATAGAATCGTCGATTTCCTGTGAATTTCCATGCTCCATTCATCTCTGCAAAAGGTCGTGGTAGCAGTATTTAGTGGATACTACTATGACGGGCAATAGTAATAAAAGTAAGTAAAAGGAGAAAGTAAGGACCAAAAAAAAAATCCTGCCTTTTTTCTTTTTAATATTTTTAATTCGAGAAATAAACGGAAGATGAATCAAGAAAGGATCGACAGAATATGTGTAACTCTAAGGGCATCGGGGATCTTGAAATCATTCAGGAATCAGTCCCTCCGTCCGAGTATATCTGATCAGGTGATCTTTCTCACCCTCCCTTGAACCTTTCTAGCGAGCCTGAGTGTTCTTGCTGGAATCTTGGCCCATGCCATAATCCCCTTGCCCATTATCGTCATGAAGTTTCCAGATTTTCTGTCGTATTAATCATGTTTACGGTCCAACCTTGAGATTAAAGAGTCGGGATTTAATCTCAGCCTTTCTCTTCGTTTAAAAAGGGTTCAAAAAATGTTTCGCCTGTAGTGCCATCGTAGGACACAAGTCTTTGCAGTCCGTCTTCTGTGAGTGAACACTGACAGTCGACCATGCTAGCCGGCTGAATGCATTGTCTTGTGTTCTTTTCTTCAGTTGTCTCCAAGAAAACACAATTCTCCATCAAACTTCACTGTCTCCTACCTCCGCCGATACGCAATCGTGAGGACACACTCCGCGAAACCCAACTCCTTATTACTTACTTCTTGTAATAAACATATAGATGTGCCATCGTCAACTCAGATTCATAAGGTCCACGGGCTGTGGCCACCTGACATATACAGGGGATACCACCATCGACTGTCATTCTCGACATTGCTACCTCAGTACATCGCATCCTTCCACTTGCGGCTCCAAACAAGCACCTTGCAATTGCCGGCGTTATTATGGCCAGCCTCAACGAATTGTCACTAACGAGGTGTGTATCATATGTTTCTCCGACACGATCGTACTAAGAATCCTGCTTATATATAGGTCCCTGGTAAATGTGTACAGTGTCCCCGCTGATGCTGTTACTTTGCACGATCTTCATGCTCACGACCCGCCTCAAGAATTATTGATACCCTATATTATCAGTATCGCTATCTGTACATAACTATTGTAGCTCTACATCTCAGACGTCCATGTCAAAGTCAGCCAACATGTGGTCACTTATTCCACCATCACCATACTCGTCCTCATCGTTCTGCTGCTCAACATCCATCTCAGCTTGCTTGGCCTGAGCTTTGAGGATGTCTTCAAGTGTCCACAGCGACACTCCAGTTTGATTCTCGTTTGGATTCTGCGAAATGGTTCTCATGAATAGCTTCGAGAGCGTTATCGCCATATCTGTTGAAAGATTGGATGCTGTTTCTGTGATGTATTGATTGATCCAACGCGGAAGCTTGGCTCTTTTGTCCGCCCTTGCAAACCTCTACTCAGAGTTAATGAAACTGAAAAAGCTTAGTCTGACTGTTGCTGTGACTGACCTTGTCCGCGAACACCATCAGTCCCCAATCTGTCTTACCCCGCAAGACCCGACCGACACACTGAGCTGCATTTCGCATAGCATCGAATCCTAGAAACTCGGACTCCCGTATTCGGTATGCATCTCGAAGGTATTCTAACCTCGCTTTCAATATACGACTTTCGGTATATTGATACGGCACACTGAAAAATATTTTCAGTTGTGGGTTCGAAAAGAACTGCAAGTATTCGCACCCGAACATGATGACAGCCCGGCCATAATTATGGTCAAAGTCGATGCCCTCGGAAACTTTACCCCGTGCGACCGATAAAAGTACGGCTCCTCGTCCGTTGTCACATGCCTTGAGGATCAAGGCGTTTGTGAGTGTCGGGACACAGTAAAGTCCGCATGGTACTGACCCTTCGATAGTTTTCCAAGGCTATACTAGTTTCGTTAGCGTCCGGAGTCTCTACAAAGATTAGTTTGTTCTTCCAGACTTCGTTGAGTATACCCTAAAAATTGAGTCAAAACTAGAAACAGTATAAGTTTGCGCAAGGAGTCAGCCACCGACCATATCGTTCCAAGCAGCCACAATAGATTCCATATACAGATAGCTCGGAAAGAATGCCACAATTCCATCCGGTACGATTTTGCTGTACTCGATGAGGATACTTCCGAAATTGCGAACGACGGCGGGGTCATTCCTAACTTCAAAACGCGAACTAATAGCTACTTGATCGCTACCACGGGTGATGACCTGAATCACTTTTTGAGTTTTAACAAACAAAATGCGCACGGAACGGACGGACCAAAGGTAAAAACGAGTTTCTCGTAAGAGTCATAGAATATGTTTCTTGGACGACAGGAGTGAATTGCAGCATTTTGGGATACATATCCAGGGGTGAAATTGTCCCCGAAGTAATGACAACACTGCTAAACCGTTCAAAAACAGGCTTGATCGCAAGAGAGGGGTCCAGGCAACTAAGATGGAGACGGTTAGCGGACAAATTTTGCCTTACAAAGAACAGTAAAAAGGCTACTAACGTGAAATGAAATATTGGGTTGGGCACTGTTGCACTATCAGTTTCAAAGGGCTCCAGAATGAGTAAGAAGCCTTTTGACATAATCAGATACTTGTATGTGATTACTATTGTATAGAGAATACCCTTTTCGTAGGTTGAAACCAAGGTTGCAAAGCTTGCGACCTTTTGGAGTGCCGAGTGTTCATCCAGTCGACTTAACTCCAACGTTCGTATTAATGACTGTAAACGCTCAGCACAAAATCTATACAACTAAGGATTTTGAAAATACTAGCAGGTTGATTTCAAAACTCACCGAAGTGGTCGCCGTTCAATATACGTGATGTCTTTCAAATGTTGTAAAAAAGACAGCGGTGTTTCCGCCACCACATGCAGAACCCGCATTCTAGTCTATCAATATTTGAATCCTCATTGTGGTATGACGGGATGCATGGAACGAACCTTTAGGTACTCGACGAAGCGTTTCAAAAAGGCAACAAAGTGTTCTGCCTTTCTGATGTTCCCAGGAATGGCCTCATGGAGTAGATCATCGGGGAGAACTGGAAGAAAATTGCGGAGTCAATGTCACCGAAGTGGGCGCTCTCAAGGGATAGCTATGCACCAGGGTTGGACATAAAGTTGTCTTCTGAATCTCCGGAATTATCTTGTAAACCTTCAACTAACTTGGCATATTCGTCTTGAAGTTTGGCAGCGTCTGTCGTTTTTATCCTTTCGCGAGGATGAGATCGTGAAGGCGGAGTACGAAAATGCTCACTTACTCCTCAATCTTCTCACTGAGCTTTCCGATGCTACGTGCAGCCGAATCCAACATCGGCCTAGTGAGATCGATACTCAGCGATTCGATGCACACGTTATCTACGAGCGAGCAATTTCGGGTCAGGTTCTCTGGCAGTCATGTGTCACGCACCGATGTTGTGCGCCTCGTCAAAAACGACGATCGCGTCCTTAGACATTTCTTTGGATACTTGTTCTGCAACCTTGGGGTCAAGCAGGTAGTGGAACGAATATATGATGACATCCACGAATGGTAGCTATACAAAAAGATTCTGTTATTGTCGAGCAGACGCGGGAGCTCAGTGCGCACCATTCTACGGACCGTAAAGTACGGGCATATCGTGTTATCTCTTCCGTATTGTAAAACATCGGCTAGTGTCCAAATGCCACGGGGTATAAGACTTCCTGGTTCGAGTTTACCCAAATTCTGGAAGCTGGGTCTCAGAAGAGTGGTAGGTAGAAGATGCAAATCCGTACCTCGTGCCAATCACAAAGTTCAACGGAGCCGGGATCCGCTCTTCCCTTCTCACAGACTGCGGAATTGGTGAGGTCGCGACAGCGCGCATCGACCACCTTCCCTTTCTTCTCTTTTGAGACCTGAACAGCATATGAGCGTTGAATATATTGAAAAGAAATACCGATCACACCTCTGTATGAATGCATAAATTCTTCCGACTGGTGAGCCCCAGACCAGTGAAATTCCTCTCTTTCTCTTTCTCTTCTTCTGTTTCAGCACAAGAGATCCGATATGCGACCAGCCTTTTCAACTCTGCTAAAGCTTTCTCAATCTCTGGTACCGTCCGCGAGCAATAGATGAGTTTCCGTCGGGTTGGGTAGAACTGTCGGGAGCATTAGAACAACATATTTAGACAGCTGAACTCTTGAGTACACCTGCTGGTAGGAAACAATAAGGGACAGTAGTGAGACTGTTTTTCCAGTTCCCGAAGGCATTTCTAAAACGCAATGGCCCTAGGAGGGAAATACCATAAGCATCTCACAAAAAAGAGACCGTCTGGGCATTACTGTAGCATCCAACGTTCGCTTGAGATCACACATGTACGCATATTGCTCTAGAGCACGATCTCAGAGGTCTTGCATTTTCAAAGCTGTCCAAGCATACCAGGATAGATACGGTCATAGGGGAAAATAATCTAAAAAAAATTACACCAGTGAGCACAAGCGGTATGACATGGAGGAAAGAACAAAGTCATACAGGTAGATTGTCGATGAAGAATTTCATAGTGGAAAGCAGAAAAGTACATCTGCTAATGAGACTGCGAAGTCGCTAGTAGTGGTCTCTAGTTAAAATGCAGACTCGAACGTAAGAGCATTCACAGTAGGTTGGTCGCGACTCCAGATTTCATACTGCCCGACGCGTCAATTCATGACTCATCCAGGACTCATCACATGCGTATAAACTCTATTCAGGTCTGTATGACCGAGAAATGTTACTTTAGAAGTGTTTTATATAGATAAATATTTTGTCCTTAATAAAACTACGTAGACTGTAATAATAAATGTCATAACTGTCAGAGATGCGTTCATTGAAGAATAACCGTAGAGACTACAGTTGTAATTGTCTTATTTATGATGTGCCGATTTGCTGAGTAGATTGCTGTAGAATTGACTGCACAGAACTCTCCCTGTAGGAACGCAAATTTTGTTAATTTGACCCAAGTTGAGAAATGTAGGGTACTAACCCAATGCCTTGAATGGAGTAACCGTCGTTTGGTGACTGGCCAGTAGTATCGCTATTTGCACTTTGGCCTGTGCTGTCGTCATTGGGCGTAATAGTGGTGCCCGTCTCAGCGGTCAGATTACTTTGAGACCATTGGTACTGCATAAGTCCCGTTACGCCGGAGTTGATACCCGCTGCAATAGAATGGACCGCAATCAGAAACTCAGCGAACGGCTCGATTGCATGCAGACTTACTGTCAATCCACTGAGAGTAGGCATCATCTCGTTGTTGATCTGTGACGCCGAATGGCTGTACACTTGCAGAAGAATCCTCTGAAGAAACTCATCAGAATGACCGACAACGGAAGAGGAGAAAAGAACCTACTTGAGGTCGTGGTGGTGTTTGTAGCGAAAGGTGCAATTGTACTGTTGAAGGGTACAAAGTCTGGGGCGTTGGATTGTGTCACCAAACCGAAGCCGAAGAGCGCGATAGGCTTGTTTAGTCTAATGAAAAGACTCAGATAAAATAACAAGTCGAGAAATAATAGACTCACAGTTGAGCAGCTTGACCTTGACGTTGAATCCAGTTGATACCATTCTGAAGAGTGTTGTTGAACGCCGAAAGGCTAGGGTCGTCGGGGCCGTACGAATTTTGATCAGGGAACAGCTGGAAAGATCCGAACCCAATTTGAGGAATGTTAAGAATATCTTCGCTGTCTACACCCTGAGCACCATCAAATGCAGAACCAACACCGACATCAGATTGACGTCTCGTGGCTGGAGTGTACATTGTGATCATTAGCCAACCAAACCGCAAGCCGTTAGGAAGAAGCATACTCACGAGTAGAAATCCAACGACCCCGAATTCTGATACCCTCGCCTTGCTCAGATTTCGCAGCTAAAGCCCTGGTTTTCTTCCACTGCTCATTCCTCTCTTTGATGATTCTAGCCTTTGTCAACGGAAGAACATTGCGGCGACCTGGTGCAGCTCTGGCAGAGGGCTGAGGAGTAGATGGAGTTCTAGGGAAAAGTTTGGGACAGTCTGCACAGAAGAAACCTTGATTACTGGGGTAGATATACGTAAATCAACTGAAAGTGCTATATTTGTAGATAGATTTACATACCCCGACGACACCAAGTGGTTCGGATCAATGGACTTTATGTGCTGAGCAAGGATTGAATGCCACTGAGTAATAGTAGTGGTGTTGCAGGAAGGAGATGCAGAGAGAGACGAATTGCATCTCGGATCATTGGCAAGCTCCCTATATGACGAGGAAAAAACCATCAGCTTAGAGGACGTGAAGCTCTGGAGCTCTTATAAGCCTTACCATGCAAACACAGCTGGACTGTCTACATATCGAGTAACAACCTGGGTGGTGTAGTTCTTGAACAAGTTGATGATGGTGTCATTAGTGAAAAACTCGTCATGGGTCTTCAGGCCGAATTGGCGAACATAAACGTCCATACCGCCTGGAAAACTAGGTCAAGCTAGACCTTACCAGACGAGAGTAGAGATGTACCATAATCGTTACTCAAAAAGTTTCTGGGGCGGGAGCTGTTTGTAGTAAGCGGTGTGTTATCTCTCGACTGAACAGATGATTTGAGAGAATCTATACGAAGAATTTAAATTAGAATTTTAATTAAGCACGGGCCGAACAGAAGCTTACCGATGGAGCTCGTTATATTGTCAGTAGCGGTCGGATTCCAATTGTTGGTAAGCGTGAGTAAAACATAAAGGCCTAAGTTTTCGGCGTGTTTGATGATCATATCTAGTTTCTGAAGGCCATTGGGACCCGTATTGACCGACGTAGTGCCATTAGCAACAAGCTGGAACCAAGTGCCGCTTTGGGGGATGGTCTCGACATCTATAAAGATAAAGATCAGTTACATACTTCCTGGAAGGAAGAGCCCGAAGGTACATACCATTGAACGCCCAAGTTCTCACGACCTTGATTCCTAGAGCCGAAATATTGGTCAACGTGTTGACAATATCTTGCTCTGTGTTGAGAGCTTGAAGCCAGTAGGCGTTCGTTCCTATCCACTTGAACTCACTAAAGTAGGGGAAAAAATTGAATACATAACACAAAACTAGTCAATTATCACGGACCTCCCGTTCACTTGAAATTGGCCATCCTGTGTCGACACGAACTTCGGGTCTGCTCTCTTGTGCGTCCTCGTGGGGGCTACCGCAGAAACGGAGGCGAAAAGAGCACAAAAGAGTACCGAAAGGACTGAAATGTGGGTCGTCAGTCTCATGATGGCCAGGGTGCCTATGGGGGAGGAAAGGCGGACAAGGGCAGCGTTCCTTGCGTCAGTGCCATGCTTAAGTACTTAGGGCAATAAAACAATTTCCGATCATCTTTGAGATCATGGACTAGCCCGGCCGTACACTGCCCTTTGAGCGCTGGGCGTTAGAAATTTCATGTCAGCCGGCTAGAACATGTGCACGTTGAAGCAGATCGAAGCAGAACTTACTTGAAATTTTGATGATGTCCAGTATTTTCGGACGAATAGCTTGCCGTGGCCCGTTAGTAGGTGATATAGGTGATAACGGGGCAATGAAAGAGTGTAGCTCCCAGCAGCAAAAAGTTAATGGGCATTTGCTGAAGCTACATGTTGTACGAATTGGGATAATTTGCCGCCCGCCCCTCGCCAAACTCCGTAAATGGGTCTAACGGAAAAAGGGTTGAAACGAATAAAACGATTGTATATCGGCAATGTAGCGCGCTGAAGGGCTCTGCTGATTCCCATGAGAAGAGTTTCATGGATATTGGATGAGAAGTATTGGCTCGTTGAGTGACTTGAGTCTGTTCAATTGACGGAACGTGGAATTCGTGTGGCGGTATTACGAAATCTGTCGATTATGTTCCACTGCTCTCGACCCATCCTTCAAATTCGGAGGCCTCCAGTGCGACGTCTGCCTTTGCCTCTTGCTTCCTCTCGCTTTAAATCATCATATTCAGGTGACCCTCCTTCAGTCCAGACACAGTCCGTACAACAGGGCTTTGCTCAACATCCTATCTTCGTGTTTAATGTCGCCAAGCGCTTCATCAAGTTCTCTCTAATCGGCCTGCTGCTTGTTGGTGGGACCACTGGAGTATTATTCGAAGCAGCTCATGCCTGGGTGGAGAACGTGGGGCTAGCAGTACCCAAGGAGGATGACAACGTGCGCGAATGGGAATGGCACCTCGACCACGAAAAGTGGTCGGGAGACATTCTGATCGGGGGGACAGACCCTGCATTGGGTTTCAAGGGCAGGCATCTAGTTCGTGCGGCGTGGATGGCTCAGCATTGGGGTGTTGACCAGCAAACCGCCGTCATCGGCTCGGATGCAGTCCAAGACCATACCGGCCTGCCTGGTCCAAGAGGCCTCGTTATCATTGATCCCCGTCTAGTCCGAGCTGAAGATTTCTTGCGAAGTGCTATATCGGTGGCAGAGAAAAAGAATGCCAGCGGAAGACTTCGCCCATGGACTTTGACCCAACTGCTCGTTCTTCATGCCACTGTGTTGGAGCGCATAGGTCCGGAATCATCACTGATTGCCCGGTCGCAGTATGAACGCGCGTGGGCTTCACAACCAGAAATGACCCTCGAATCGGCTCGCATTGCCATGAAGCTTGGAGATCTTAATCATCGACTTGGTGATGGCGAGTCTGCCTTAGCCTGGTGGGGAAGAGCTATACATATAGCAAAGGATGGGTCGCCTGTACAAGATAACGAGGCATCGCTGGTTCCAAAAAGCTTGCCTTCTTCACCTTGCGCTCAGCGTATTTTATTGGCTACACTAACTTCGCTGTCCGCATTCTATGCCATGACAGGAAGGTTACGTGAAGCCAAATCTGTCGACGAAAACTCTCTAAATCTAATCAGAGCTGTCCGTCAACCACAATCTCTTGCTTCGGTCTCTCCTGCACAGGCCCTGCACGCTTTAACATTGCTCCAGCGTTCCTCGGTGCTCTCGGTTCATCTTGCAGAAGTCTTGTATGTTGAAAAGAAGCGTCCATCCACTTCTATCCAATGGTTGACAACAGCCGCGGAGTGCTCGGAGAGGGTTTCACGAGCATTGACAGGCATACCGTTAGGCACAGCTACCCCTGACTCCGACCAGTTGTTATTTTCTGCCACAAGTCGGTCTATTCTTCCATCATATCTTGACTCACCTTCCATGAAGAAACCTGCCAGCAGTCTATTCAGAGATGCCCGTCGAACAGCGGCAGAATCCTGGAATCTGATGGGTATTCTATCCGAACGAAAGGATGCCAAAGCCGCTCTCGGGTACTTTGAGCGTGCGGTTAGTTTAGCCGGGGATGACGGAAAACCTGGTGAGGGAACGCTGGCGGCTGATTGGGAGGTGATTTGGAACAATTACAGGCGCCTGAAGGATGCTCAATGAATACGCCCAAAACGCTGACTGCGCCCGGTACAGCCAACGCTAGTGAATGCTTTCTCACCGACAGATCTCAGTCGATGTTCTTACTCCGTTCTACATATGCCTAACCGATGCGAGTTGCTACATTTAATTCTGTCTCCTATACTCACAGCAATTGGTTCGACGAGACTAACTAAGCCAACTTAGGATGTATAGTATGTACGACCGAAAATAATAGCGAAAAAAAAACCATCTCAGGATATTCAGAACAACAAATTGACTTATTAACCAAGAGTCTGAGGACAGTTGTGGGTCGTGAAAAACATCCGTGGCATTATTTTGTGTCAAATCGACATATGGAATGAATATAGAATAAAGATATGAAGAGTACCACGTAGGAAGCACGAGAATTTACGCAATGTACTCGTTATGATGTCTCACGCACAAGTGCAACGACCACAGTAACGCTACACGTAGATAGGAGCAAAAATGTCAGACCGGAATTGTTGAATAGAGACAGAATAAGAAGACATACTCGTCAGGTTTCTAAAATCGCAAGTTCTACGATGAGTAAACCAAACAAGGCGTAAAAATGGTGAACTTACTCCTCCACGAAAGAACATTCCTTCTCTAGCAGCTTCCCCTAGGAACGTTGAGTGTCAATGTCGGATGTATACGAAAGAAAAACATGACCTTACTCTCGAATGGACTAACTCTTCTCCTGTCCATCATATATTTTCTTGCAAGTAAGACCATATTGTCGGCCATTCTTTGCACCTGTTCATCTTCAGATCCTCCTTGGCGTGCCACCAAGGTACAGATGGAAAGCATTTCGGAAGAGAAAACATTATCTGATAAACCATCCGTCTGTAGCAGATAAAAGGGTCACCAGGCGAAAAATCACAAGGAATGAAGCTGCATACATAAGCCAGTACGATATCACCGTCCCGTAATTTAGTCGAGTATGTCTGTGCATCTTGTGGCGAATCTACACAAGCTCTAGAAAACTTCCGAGCGTCCTTGGCAGGGAGTTTTGTCAATTGTCTGAAAACGTTGGTATGAACGAGCCCTCAGAGAACTCGGCAGAAGGAAAATAGAAACTGACTTTGGGCAATTGAAGTAATGCGTTTGGACAGGCTGCTTGTATATAACATTTGCAGACCTGATTATTGAAAAGCCACTGTCACCTAAACTATAGGCGGGAAAACATGTTAATCGTTACGTGCACTGCAGTCAACACACTTACTTGGCCGAGCGCAGCTGCCCGGAAGAGGCATTGAGAGTGATTAGACATGCAGTACTGGATCCTTCTCGGAAGACATTTCAGGCGAGCTGAAGATCAAGGGGATAGAAATGTAATTACCTGCCTGCACAGACTTTTCTCTCAACACACCACCGTAGGCCAAGTCTAAGCACGCGTAGGGAGTCAACTCCCACCCCTCAACTTGCTCACGCTCTTCGTAGTCTGAAGTAGGATCGATTTCAGGTTCCCCAGCCCATGCTGTACGTGAGTACCGATGTGCATGATACATTAGTGCTTGGGAGAATAATGAGGGATCCACTCCACTCTCTACCCATCCGCCGACACCATCAGCCACGCCGAATGCCACTCCCTTCAGAGCGAGAAGAGAATGGTCAGAGCCATTTATTAGGAACGGAATTTGTCAAGCATGCAGGAAATGCATACCTACCGATGCATTTCTCATCTAGAAAGTAAACAGTCGTTCCATTAAATACCATTAATGAGAATGCAACTGGAGATGAATCGGAGCTTACTTCTTGAACATAAAAGAAGTCCTCTCCTGCATCTGTAGCCCAGGTCTTCCCTCTGTGTTTCTTTTGTGATCCGACATTTCTGTCTAACATCTGCTCCCTCCAACGACCGATCATGCTATCCATAGGAAACGGAACTTTGAGCAGATCTCTTTGGTCTGAGTCAGGTTTCCCGGCCCAGCTGGTAGCAATATGGAACCTGTACGGGCGCGGACTAGGTATGCTCTTTGGAGCTTGTGATACGGACGACTCTATACTGGTGGACAGAGCTCTCTTCCCGGTCTTTTGCAGCGGCCGAAAAGCCGTATGTGTTCTATGAGAGAAGGTGGGATGTGGCTGGCGGATAAGAGAAGAGAAGCAGGCATTTGCGATTGGTATTCGCAGATTCTCAATGGTATGTGACGATCGGGAGAGCGGTAGATAGCCACCTTGAAAGCGTCGTCTGGCAATTAGACGTGACATAGCAGTACTTCTAGCATGCATGGCTTTCCGCGAAGATGATGGTTAAGAGTAAGTATAATAAGCCCGTTAAGCTGTAACGTTCAGGCTGTGTTACTAACCAGGTCTGTACAGCGTCAGCGACGCCAAAAATTCAGAAAGTTGGTCACTCATGTGACTTATGACGCGCCAACATAGCACGATATGCCGAACGACTATCTTCGGCAGTTTTGTATAGACGGGCTCGCCAGGCTAATGGCACACAGATAAATAGATTTAAATTACAACATAAATATGTGCAGGAATCACAGCTTTGAATGCGAGTTTGGGGACTACTAAAGCTAGTCTGATGGAGTCGTAATCGTCCATTCAGTCGTGATTCTCCTGTCTGAAGTGAGCGCTATGGAAAGCGCCTGAAACTAGCTCCGGACGCGGGATCTCTGTCTCACATCGTTTTCCTACCCTTGGTGCCGCCGGCAGCTCCAGATATCGTCTTCAACATTTTTCGAATGTCGCCATCTCGCTTATCCATCGATTTCGTGCTTTTGACTCTTTCTGAGCCTGAGCTTGATAAAGGGGATGAACTAGAGAAGCTTCGCGGCTGCTTCATCGACTCTTTAAGCCTTTGCATCTCCTCTTCTGGAAGTTCGGGGACGCGGACGCTGGATATAGGTTTTAATGGCTTCTGATTGCGAGATGCAATGGTCACAGAGTAATCCTTGAGGCTATCGCTATCACTTCTGACCCCTGCACTAGTCCTGGATCTACTAGGACCAGACACTGGTGGTTGACAGGTAGCAGATTCAGAATTACAAGTAGATGGCGTCGAAACCCGCGGTGCAGTTTGGCCTGCTGTTGGTTGTTGATAAGATAAGTCCACAGAATTTGGAAAGGTCAAAGGCAAAGATTTCGGTAGGGGCAAGGATCCTTGTAATTGGCCTGGTTTATGTCGCCGGAACGGGTTCTCTCTGCGGGACCGTGTAGTACTAGTGTACACACTCGCTATACCGGTATCAATTTCCTTCGTGTCTGAGAAAGGGGCATGAACACCCTGCTCTTCCACTCTGTTTTGATCGTCAAAAGTGGGCATTACAGCAAGATTCCGCCCAATCTCATTCGCTGAGCCGACTAGATTGTGGTTGAAGGAATTCTCAAACTTTCTCCTCTTGGCGTCTCTACGGAAACCTTCGGCACCAGAACTCAAGCCAGCCATCATCCGCATCTTCGGATGGCTAGTGTTGACTTTAGCGAATTGAGCATCCGCGGATGGGCGGGTTTTCTCTTTCGAGTTTCTCGATTGCCCGGATACATTTGCTGAGTTGTGATTCAACGAGGACATGGACGAGGCGACAGTTTCAAGCGTGTTCCAAGGTGGTGGAACGCGGTAGAGCACTAAGAGAGCGTCATTAGATGGAAGACTGCCACCAGTTACTCCACTTGATCGTCTAGGCGGAGCGCCTGAGAAAACAGGCCACTTCCTCTCTTTGAGTTTCTCTCGGCGACTGAACTCTGAATAATGCCGTGTTGCAGAATATCCCCTATCCTCATTGGGAAAGGTTTAGCCACGAGAATGGGAGGGTAAAGGGGCATAGAAATTACGAATGGCTTGGTGCGTGGCATGTGCACGTAATTCACGCTCGATTACTGCGGCCATTTCGTCGTTGAGAGTGGTTTCCGATGTACCTTCACCCCTGTTATACGATGTAGCCGAGGAGGAGAGAGAGACTGCATCTCCTTGCGGGATTGGTTGTGTGTGACGTACATCCGCTAGAGGCGATAAGGTGAAGGACGTGTCTTCTAACCTAACTTGATTTTGACTATGGGAAGCAGGTTGTTGGCTCCATTTTGCCGGGAACGCAGAAGAACGTGCGGGAGCTAGTTTTATGTGGTTCAGTCTGTCGACATGCAGACGGTACACGGCCTCGGAGGAAGGAAACATATCGATAGACAACCGTTTAGACATGTCATGAAGAAATGTAAGGCCATCATTCAAGGGCGTGGGGTGACATAGTATTCGTCTGTGCTCTGGCTGTAGAGAGATCGAAGGCCAAGTCTTGAAGGGATGCGGAATACGGGATGGGTCGACGGATGTCCCTCGAAGGTCTGGCAGATATCTGTTTCTCAGCTGACAGATTCGAAAGAACGATAACACGTACCAAGAAACGACAGCAGAGGAAATTTGGATATATATTTGAATATCGAGTGTTCGACTGCTTTACAGTCACGAAGGCGAAGAATTCGAAGACCCCACGGACCCCTTCTCAGGGGTGTGTCTTCGGAACTGTCACCCGGAAGACACGTCGAAGCCAGGGAGCAGACGCCCGTGGAGGACAGCCTCGTGAGCGAGGCATCCAAGGCCACGAGTGAGTGAAGTGACTTCAAGACTAGAACTGTATCATCTGCGAGCTCTGGACAAGCTGGAAGCTCGAGCACTGTTACAAGGGAGCATGAATTAGTTGGAGATAGAAGTTGTAGTAGAGGAAGATGAACGTCTGAAAGAGGAATGCGGTATGTGGAGAACGAGGAGGGTAGGGAGCTTCCGTAGATCTGTATAATGGTGGCCCAGAGACGGGGATCAACAGCTGATAAAGAGAAAGACGACGAGTCAGGTTCATAAGACGGTATAAGGGCCTTGAGGATATCAAAGTGAGAAGTATCCTCAGGTGGTGTGTAAGTTAACACTGTATCGCGTACTTGATCTGGATACGGCGCCAATCTACGGATACACATGTAGAGGAGAGAGGGTACATAACGGAAGGTTGAGTAGTCTTCACAGTCTATATATGAAGCAGGAGTTGATACAGGAGCAGAAACAGAGACTTTTACAGTCGAATCAGGAGACGGGCGAGCAGCACTCGCCTTGGACCAGAGGACGAGTGGACGCATGAAGAGAAGACGCGTTGAGTCACGTGATCGTCGAAGGTAATTAGTTCACACGGTAGATGGGCGGTAACGGTTGCTCAGCTGGCCTTATTCTGCTTACTGACAGCAAGCCTTATTTCTCTCCTTCTCATCTATCCCGCTCGACGCAAAAAGCCATTCATTTTTTTCTTTGCCTTCTTCTTCTTCAGACTATTACTTCTCTTTTTCCTTCAACACCATGAATAACCCTGGCGGCTTTGGCCAGCCAGCTCCAAATCCCTTTGCGAACCCTCCAGGTGCTCAGCGACAACCACCTTCTGCCTATCCTCAGCCACGATATGGTGATCCAGAGTCGTCAATGAATGATCCCTATGGCTCTCTCAACTCGAGTACCACTCGTCTCGCTGGTTCTCCTGGCTACTACGACCAGCCTGGTGAGTGTCTTCACCTTTCCCATTACTCCACTTTCAGCGAACTTGATTTTTCTTCTGTCATTTAGGTGGCCAACCAGACTATAACCGCAACTATGCTTCCTCAGTTGATTCTCACGCAAGCTATCCCAGTATATCTCCCTTTGCTGACCCCGGCATCGGCTCAAGTGAGCCATATCCTGCTTGGTCGGCCGACCGTCAAATCCCTATGTCGACAGAGGAAATAGAGGATGTTTTCATTGATTTGGCGCAGAAGTTTGGCTTCCAGAGAGACTCCATGCGCAATATGGTAATCTCAAATTTTTTCTCCTCATTCTTTCAATACATCTAACGTCGCATCAGTTTGATTTCTTAATGCATCTTCTTGACTCACGGGCTTCTCGCATGACCCCCAACCAAGCTCTACTTACCCTGCACGCTGACTACATCGGTGGTCAACATGCCAACTATCGCAAGTGGTACTTTGCTGCCCAACTCAACCTTGACGATGCTGTCGGCCAATCACAGAACCCAGGTCTGCAGCGTCTCAAGTCTGTCAAGGGTGCCTCAGGAAAGAGCAAACACCTTGACTCTGCTCTGAACAGATGGCGTAATGCTATGAACAACATGTCACAATATGACAGGCTTCGACAGCTTGCTTTGTACCTGCTCTGTTGGGGAGAGGCTGGCAATGTCCGTTTCGTGCCAGAGTGCCTCTGCTTCATCTTTAAATGTGCAGACGACTACTATCGTAGTCCCGACTGCCAGAACAGAGTAGATCCTGTCCCAGAAGGCTTGTACCTGAACACCGTCATCAAGCCTTTGTACAGGTACATGAGAGATCAAGGCTACGAAGTTGTGGACGGAAAGTTTGTCCGGAAAGAGAAGGATCATGACCAGATCATTGGTTACGACGACATTAACCAACTTTTTTGGTATCCTGAAGGCTTGGCCAAGATCGTTTTGACTGATAATGTGAGCATGGATTACTTCGGTTGTATTCAGACTGACATAATACATAATGCAGAGCCGGTTGGTCGATGTCTCTCCCTCCCAGCGTTTCATGAAGTTCAGTAAGATTGATTGGAACCGTGTCTTCTTCAAGACTTACTTCGAGAAACGTTCTACCTTGCATCTTGTGGTGAACTTCAACCGTATCTGGATCTTGCATATAGCAGTCTATTATTTCTACACGGCATTCAACTCGCCTAAAGTCTATGCTCCACACAACAAGACTTCTCCTTCTCCTCAAATGACCTGGTCTGCGACTGCTCTCGGAGGCGCTGTTTCTACTGGCATCATGATCGTGGCTACTTTGGCTGAATTTAGCTACATCCCTACTACCTGGAATAATGCGTCACATTTAACCACCCGGCTTATCTTCCTCCTAGTCATTCTTGCCCTCACAGCTGGACCAACTTTCTACATTGCCACGGTTGATGGCCGGACCAACTTGTCTCAATTACCCCTCATTCTTGGTATCGTCCAGTTCTTCATATCTGTCGTCGCGACCCTAGTATTCGGTTTGATACCCTCAGGCCGGATGTTTGGTGACCGTGTCGCAGGCAAGTCACGGAAATATATGGCATCTCAGACTTTTACTGCCTCCTACCCTTCCCTCGCACGCAGTGCGCGGACGGCTTCCATTTTACTTTGGATTCTAATTTTCAGCTGCAAGTTCGTTGAATCCTACTTCTTCTTGACTTCGTCTTTCTCTTCGCCTATTGCAGTCATGGCGCGCACGAAAGTCCAGGGTTGTAACGATAAGATTTTCGGCTCTGCTCTTTGCTCAAATCAAGTGCCGTTCACTCTTGCCATCATGTATGTGATGGACCTGGTGCTGTTCTTCCTGGATACGTATTTGTGGTACATTATCTGGTCTGTGGTATTCAGTATTGGAAGGAGCTTTAGCCTCGGTTTGAGTATCTGGACACCCTGGAAGGATATCTATACCAGGCTTCCGAAGCGGATATATGCCAAACTTCTTGCGACAGGAGAGATGGAAGTCAAATATAAGCCAAAGGTCAGTTCTTTGTTTCATTTTTTGTGTTGGACAGTGAAGGCTGAAGTATATCTTATTAGGTTCTTGTCTCGCAGATTTGGAACGCTATCATCATTTCGATGTACCGCGAACACCTTTTGTCTATTGACCATGTTCAGCGCCTGTTGTACCACCAGGTGGATGGTCCTGACGGCCGGCGAACTCTACGTGCACCTCCCTTCTTCACGAACCAAGAAGGCAAAGGCTTCCAAGGAAACTTCTTCCCAACTGGTGGCGAAGCTGAACGTCGCATATCCTTCTTTGCTTCGTCCCTCACTACTGCTATCCCAGAGCCTTTGCCTGTCGACGCTATGCCCACGTTTACGGTTCTTGTCCCGCACTATTCTGAGAAGATCCTCCTTAGTCTTAGAGAGATTATTCGAGAGGAAGACCAGAACACCCGGGTTACGCTGTTGGAGTATTTGAAGCAGCTTCACCCGGTTGAATGGGATAACTTCGTCAAGGATACTAAGATATTGGCTGAAGAAATGGAAGGCGATGGGGCAAGCATGCATGGCGGAAACGAGAAGGCTGCTGCTAAGATCGACGATCTGCCGTTCTATTGCATTGGTTTCAAGACCTCTTCTCCGGAGTACACTCTTCGAACTAGGATCTGGGCCTCATTGAGGGCTCAGACGCTGTACCGCACAGTGTCGGGTATGATGAACTATTCCAAAGCCATTAAATTGCTCTACCGTGTCGAAAATCCGGATATAGTACACAATTTCGGTGGGAACACGGAGCGGCTCGAGCGCGAGTTGGAAAGAATGGCCAGGCGAAAATTCAAGTTTACTATTTCCATGCAGCGGTTTGCCAAGTTCAACAAGGAGGAGCAGGAGAATGCAGAGTTCTTGCTACGTGCATATCCCGACCTACAAATCGCTTACCTTGATGAAGAGCCTGGTCCGAAGGGCAGCGAAGCTAGATTATTCTCTGTGCTCATCGATGGACATTCGGAACTCGATGAACAGACTGGAAAGAGGAAACCCAAATTCCGTGTCGAGCTCCCTGGTAACCCTATCCTGGGTGATGGGAAATCAGACAACCAGAACCACGCCATCATCTTCTATCGTGGAGAGTATCTACAGCTTATTGATGCGAACCAAGATAACTATCTCGAAGAGTGTTTGAAGATCAGGAACATTTTAGGAGAGTTCGAGGAGTACTCTGTCTCTAGCCAAAGCCCCTATGCTCAGTGGGGCCACAAAGAGTTCACCAAATCTCCGGTTGCTATCGTCGGTACTCGCGAATACATCTTTTCGGAGAACATTGGTGTTCTTGGTGACATTGCTGCAGGAAAAGAACAGACATTCGGTACCATGACTGCCCGTGCACTGGCTTGGATTGGAGGGAAGTTACATTACGGTCACCCAGATTTCCTCAATGCGACATTCATGACCACGCGTGGTGGTGTATCCAAGGCTCAGAAAGGATTGCATTTGAACGAAGATATCTTCGCCGGTATGAATGCGTTTGGTCGTGGCGGTCGCATCAAGCATTCGGAGTACTATCAGTGCGGCAAAGGACGTGATCTCGGTTTTGGCACCATTCTTAATTTCCAAACCAAGATTGGAACTGGAATGGGTGAACAGATGCTCAGTCGAGAATACTACTACCTTGGCACCCAGCTGCCTATCGACCGGTTCTTGACTTTCTACTATGGTCATCCAGGTTTCCACATTAACAACATTCTCGTCATCTACTCGATTCAGATTTTCATGGTTACCTGTAAGTGTATCTTTCCCTTCACGTTCATTTGAGACGCGTACTCAGCCTTATTCAGTGGTGTACCTTGGAACTCTTAACAAGCAGCTCTTGATCTGTAAGGTTGATTCTCAAGGCAACGTCATCGGAGGTCAGCCTGGATGCTATAATCTCATTCCGGTCTTTGACTGGATTAAGCGTTGTATCATCTCGATCTTCTTGGTTTTCTTTATCGCTTTCTTGCCCCTTTTCTTGCAAGGTACGTACCAGTCGACAAGGTTGTGTTCGGGACTAATGTAGTTGAATAGAACTTGTCGAACGTGGCACTGGCAAGGCATTGATCCGTTTGGGGAAACATTTCCTATCACTGTCTCCTATCTTCGAAGTGTTCTCTACGCAGATCTATTCGCAAGCCATTCTCAGCAATTTGACATTCGGTGGTGCTCGCTACATTGCAACGGGTCGTGGTTTCGCTACCACCCGTATCAACTTCAGCATTCTCTACTCTCGGTTTGCTGGACCTAGCATCTACATGGGAATGCGGAACCTTCTCCTTCTTCTCTACGCCACCATGGCCATCTGGATACCTCACTTGATCTACTTCTGGATCTCTATTCTTTCCTTGTGTATTGCACCCTTCGTCTTCAATCCTCACCAGTTCTCTTTTGCCGATTTCATCATCGACTACCGAGAATTCCTTCGTTGGATGTCGAGAGGAAATTCCCGCACCAAGGCCAGTAGTTGGTACGGATACTGTCGACTTTCACGAACAATGATCACAGGGTACAAGAAGAAGAAACTCGGGCACCCTTCAGAAAAGCTATCTGGTGATGTTCCTCGTGCCAGTTGGAAGACTGTCATCTTCTCGGAAGTCGTTTGGCCCATATGTATTTCGATCCTCTTTGTCGTCGCGTATATGTTCGTCAAGTCTTTCCCGGATTCCAACAACAATCAACCTCCTAGTCCCCTGATTCGTATCGCTGTTATTGCAATTGGGCCTGTGGTGTGGAATGCTGCTGTGCTGATCACTCTGTTCTTCATCTCGCTCTTCCTTGGGCCTATGATGGAGTCTTGGGCCAAATTTGGTTCTATCATGGCTGCTTTGGCGCATATACTCGCTCTGGTTGGAATTGTTGCGTTCTTTGAATTCTTTGTAGGTATTCTACTACTACTCGGGGTCTCATTACTAACACTATCATTAGTGGTTCTTGGAACTTTGGGATGCCTCCCATGCAGTCTTGGGCGTCATATGTATCATTGCGATTCAGAGAGCTATCCAGAAGATTTTGATTGCAGTATTCCTCACTCGCGAATACAAACATGACGAGACAAATCGTGCCTGGTGGACTGGTAAATGGTATGGTAGAGGTCTCGGAACTGCGGCAATGTCTCAGCCTGCGCGAGAGTTCATCGTGAAAATAGTAGAGATGTCTTTATGGAGCTCAGATTTCTTGTTGGCACACATCTTGCTCATCGTTTTGACTCCTCCCATTCTCATTCCCTTCGCCAACCGGTTACATTCAACGATGTTATGTATGTCATTCGTATTGGCCTGTTCAATGCTTCTTTGGCTGACTCAATTTTCAAGTCTGGCTTCGTCCTTCCAAGCAAATACGTCCGCCACTTTTTTCCACAAAGCAGAAGAGGACACGACGATGGATTGTGAGTTGCGTTGTGGATACACGTGACCTCATACTCAATTTTTGTTCACTCAGGTCATCAAGTATACGTTTGTGTATATCGTCGTTGTAGGTATCCTGGCTGCCCTGATCGTTTTGCGTATGTCTTTCATTTCCTCAAAAATGTTTCCTAAGTCTGAAAACGAATTCTCCAGCCGCGTTGTTCCGGGACCACATCACTTTCAATTGCTCAATTTGCAAGAGTATCTAACGATCTAACTACATATTCTTTCGATTCATGACGTTTTTGATACCTCCCTATCAAGTTGCTGGTGTAGATATTTTGCATATCGCGCTGCCTTTGGTGCAGTATTTTGTAACATTTTAATACGGTATAGGACGTTAATACCCGGGCGGATACGAGACTTCAGTATGCGACTCACGCTATGGACCGTCTAGGTAACAGCCAGAAAAATTACATTGTCAGGTTGCCGAGAGCTACCCTCATACCTGTCATCAAATAACACTATCTTCTAACACTACCTGTTACACATACTTATGGACTCGGAGGTCTTGTCACGCCTTTGAAGCAACTCCAGTGTAGTATCACCAGGTGAGGTGCTCAAGCTAAACTAACTTTATTGTCGAGCCGTTCAAGTAATCCCAGCGTAGTATTACTGAATAAAATGCTCCAAGTAAAATTAACTTACAATTTACAAGGTCCATCCTATTTTAAAATGGTACAACGGTACACGATACGGTACACGATATAAAACATAAATACAGTATTATACAATAAACCATTCAGCAATATCGTCAATACCGGAGGTTTGAGCGATATGAACCTATATTGAAGCGTTAGCATTATGTGCACAATGTAAGGTAGAACCACCGCTCTTACCAAAACTGCAGATGCTCTTCTCATCCCGGTACGAGATCGTCTCCGGATGGAGCGCGCGCTCTTGACTATGGAAGAAACTTGTTCGTCATCACGATGGTCGACGTCGAGCTGAGCAGCATCAGTGAGTCAATGCTAGTAGGACCAAGAAATAATATGACTAACAAACAAGGTAGACGCTGCCTTCAGAGTACTCCCGAATGAAGGCAATCTACTTAACAGGGCATTCGGCAACATTAACGAGGTTCTCTTGTTCGCCGTGTAGGCCTTCGTTGCAGGAGAAGTGGCAACCAAGGTAGAAACAGCAGAATCAGGAGAGTCTGGAGAGTGCGAGGAGAAGGCACGAAAGCGAAATAAACCATCTGCAGCGGTTTCCTTTGCTTCAGAATGGCTATCTGACCGGACGTTTGGTCTCAGGGGCGTTGACGGTGGAGCCGATGGTACAGCTGGAGATATGAGCTGTATAGACGATGGTCGAGACGGGTTACGGTCCCCCTTCCAGGACTTACTTTCTTTTTGAGGCGATAGAGGACCAGAAGGCGATCCCAGTCGCAGAAGTTTAAGTCCAGAAGGCGGACGAGAGGGCCTTGTGGAAGAATTCTCAACAGAAGGACGTTCAAGCAAGGACTTTGAAGGTGATGGCGAGCGAGAAGGGCATTCCACCATAGTGGATGCACAAGAGTCAGGAGGGTCTGAGAGATTGAGCAGCGGAGCACTCGGTTTGACTGTAAAAATCTCGGCAGGTCGTGAAATCGAGACGTTAGATCCTAAGTACGCAGCTTTCAGGCTGCTCCTGCGACGACTCGCTTTCTGCAGACAATAAACACAATCAACGTGTGGTCGAGAGGAAGTAGGGAAAGCGTCTAACCTTGGAAGCCGACGAGCGCAGCTGACGATCAAGTAAACGGTCCCG
This sequence comes from Neonothopanus nambi, assembly GCA_003987895.1. Classification (NCBI taxonomy): domain Eukaryota; kingdom Fungi; phylum Basidiomycota; class Agaricomycetes; order Agaricales; family Omphalotaceae; genus Neonothopanus; species Neonothopanus nambi. The sequence goes on from RCHF01000155.1 coordinate 68,976, forward strand.
TCGTAATATCTTCTGCTTCGCGATATCATCGTTGGTCTCAGATGAAGCACTGACAGGCGTGAGGGGAAAAGAAACGTTCCTTACATCCACAGTCACCTTCTGCACAGCTCCGCACAAAGGCTGGTGGTGACTTGGCATGTGCGCTGCTTTGAGCCCAGTAGGTATTTTACTCCGACGCAGCTCTTCCATCTCCATCTCTAAAGCCTTCATTTTACCTCTCAGTGTCTCATTTTCTGCTACGAGTGCGTCGGCTTGTCCAGCTACCTTCTTCCTTCGTCTTAACTGTTCTAACTCGAGTTTCATGGCATCCATGTCACTCTTAAGACCTTGGTTCTCATGTTCCAAAAGGTCTGCGTGTTCAGCCACTTCTGCTCGTAGTTCCCGCTCTACCTCTAGTGCCTGAGAGGAAGAATCGAGACACTGAGTCATCTGTTGCTGAAGACTGCGCACGCGTTCGTCCAGCTCTCCACATTTCTTCTCCGATGCCTCGAGACGTAGTCGGGTTATGTGGAGTTCGTCGCGCGCAGCTACGAGTTGAACACGCAAGGGTCCTTGGTCTTCTAAAGTGATTGTAGGTCCAATTTCAGCTGACGGAAACTGAAATCCTTCAAGGGTAGAGGTGTCTTGACGGGTTTTTCGCAGTTCAGCCTCTAAGACTCCACGCATCCATTCGTCTGCCTGACATTTCATGATGAGCGTTGATATGTCTTGCTGCAAAGCCGAGTCTCGTCCGACGAGCACTTTGTTGTGCTCGAGGAGCATGAAGTTCTTTTGAGACAGCCGCTGCATCTCCTCTTCCATGCCTTTCTTTTCTACACGTTCGGCCTCCAGCACGCTTGTGATTGAGACGCACTTATCCTGCTGCTCCCTCAGGGAGCGAGCAAGAGTCGAATTCTGCGCGCGGATTTTCTTAAGCGTCTCCAAAATCTCCATACGCAATTTGCGCTCGTACAGCGCTTCAGATTGTTCATTGATGTGGCTGTCAAGCGCTGTCTGGGATGAAGGAACGGGAGAAGGGATAATGAGTGAATGACGTTCAATCCGGCGCTCTTCACGCTCGTCGACGAGCGCGTCGCGCGTAGCCTCCAGCTCCACTGACATTCTTGAGTTTTGAGATTCAAGCAACGCTATACGCTCTTGATAATCCCGGACTGCCGTACGAGTGGCTTCTGCAAGATCTCCGGCGTATGTCTTTCTCCGAACATGCATAGGCGTCTTCGGTAGGCGAGGAGTGGTCGGAGTGAGCGAAGCGTCAGTGAAGCCTGCAGGCGCTTTCGTTTTAACAGCAGTCAGTGGCGAAAAGGATCCATCGTCAGTCTTTTGGTGAGAACCAGAATGAATTAATTTCATATAAGTATAGGAAGATGAGGGGGGACTTACGGGAGTTAAATACTGAGAAAAAGATAAATTTAAGGAAAGTCTGGGTTGATTGGGCTGCATTTCACCAAGGAATGCTGCACTGAGGAATGGTAGAAGGAAAATGAAAGAAAGAAAGAACTCCAAGCCTACATGCAGATCTCACGACACAGGACTACAGTGAGCGCTGAGCTGCTGTCAAAACGTCAAAATCATAGAAGTGCATCATATCAAGTACTTAAAAAATCGGAGCCAACAGCGCCCGGTGCGCCCATCTGATACCATTGCGACGAGGCTAGTGCTGACTAGTGTGCTCCTCCGGCTATCACACTGACAGCTCCGCTGTCTCATCAGTGGTCACATGATCACTACATACTAGCAATGGCGGCTATTTAGTTGCCACTGCTTCATGCAATGGACTACTTTTCAAAGTTCCTCAGGACTGGGGCACAGCCAACACCCAAAGCAACTCCAGACTATGCTCAAGAATTTATCAAGTCTTGGAACTTTGTCAAGGTTACTCATCCTGAGCTAGTTCCTTCTGCCTTTGGTCTAATATCTCTCTAGAACACCTTAATTCATCCCGATGAACGTCAACTAAGCCGAGGAATCAAGTCTACGGATGTTCCAAGACATCTGCAGTCTATGGTAAATGCCCTGGTCTCAGAGTCTACGCGAATAGAAGAAGGGTACGTGTTCATATGGAATCGAGCTCTCCCCGACATCTCAAGGAACCTACAGTACCACTGGTGCTTGTTTAGAATATCTCTTAAAGAACGGTATGCAACCTTGGAATTTCATTGACGGCCAATCTAATGGATGATGTACCAGATGTACTTGGGACTCTGGTCCGACTGAGCGAATCAGATAGGCCGTTTGGAATTCAGGCAGAAGTACTTCGCGCCGTGCAGAACATGGTCGTTCTTCTCGACGAACAATTCCTTGTGCACTCTGCGGTGCACAGAGCAGTGCTCAGGCTACTTCGCACTTGCGCTGGCGACGATCTACACGAGCAACTCGACGGACGGAGTAGGAAGGTCATGGGTGCCGCTGGTAATGCTGTCCGAAGCCAGCCTTCGGAGTTCGAAGAAGATCGTGCGTTTTCTTTCCAATCCTCAACCGGTGGCATCTTAATGAATCTCATTGCTAGTGGTCAATCTTCTCTGTATTCTGTGCAGTCGTATTCGCACATATCGAGAATTGCTTATGATATTTTTCCACGACAAGCATTGGTATCGTTCAGAACCATTATTTGCTGTCGAAGAACAGGATGAAGAGGAAGAAGAGGAGGACGAAGAAGGTCAAGATGCTTCACCTTCTGAAAGCGCTGCTATGAATCCTGCTCGAGCATCCTCGCCCACTCCTTCCCAAGCCACAGTCACCTCAGCTCCTGTATCCTCAGTTACCAAGAAACCAGAATATGAATTCCTCCTGTTTAATTATCTTCTGCGGTTCGTTCACCGCGAAGGTCAAATAGGTGAATTCGCACGGGCAGGCTTACTCTTGTTGATGGACGTTGCTATGTCCCCTGGCGAACCCATTCACCGACTCACTGGCGAGGAGACGTCGGATGCCACAGCGGATCCTATCACCGATGCTGCGCTAGCTCTTGCAGAATACATCCTAGATGGTGACTTTTCAGAAGTGTTGGGTGCTGGCTTGGGTGCAGTGTATTCTCTTTTACCAACCAAACTTGAGTTCCGCGCTCCCACAAGCACTGACAGTCTGCAAGGAAATGGGATGGTGATAGGAAGTACGTGGCTGGAGACTGAAGACGAGAAAGAGATGCTTCAAGTATCTCGAGCCAAATCCTGGGCTATGGGAGTGGAGGATGCAAGCAGCCCTGACTTTAGATCGCGCTTGGATCATTTTCTCAAGTTACTCGAATTCTTACAAGATGTTCTTCGAAGAAACATCATCCAGGACAATGTCGATCCCTCGTCTCTGGTGGGCACCGCAATTGTCCAGTCTATTCTTGACGCTGTGCGGCGCATCTTCTTAGAAAACGTCCTTTACTCCACAATCCTGGAGTGCTCCGATATGGATGGAAGCGCAGTTGCTGTCATGTCTTACATTGAAATCATGATCCGTACTCTTCAAGAGGGACAGCTCGCCGATCTGTTAGTTGACTTCCTCATCAGTGAAGATAACGAAGAAGTCCGAAGTCGGGCACGTCCGCAATCCCTCATGATGTTAAACAATCAAAATGCTCCTCCTCAGTCTAAATCTGCAGCGGCTACCGACAGAGAAAACAAAGCGCGGCGTCGAAAAAGTAGTGCTATGGCTATTTTGGAAATGGAAGCACCCGATACGCGCAGACAGTCTGAATACTTCACGTCTATGGCCAGATTCACTCTCAAGGACCTCATTTTATCTAACTTGAGGTCCAAGTCACAAGCAACGGCAACGTCGGCGTTGCAGCTATTACAATCGATGCTCCTCCAACATCCAAAACTATGCATCGAGCGACTACTCATCGTTATCGCAGACCCGCTGGCTACCGCTTTTCCTCACCCAGCCATGATACCCTCCAATTCCTCTGAGATGCTTAAGTCGGCTGGCTCAGATGACGATGACGACGAGGAGACGTTCATTTATCCAGGCTCCGAGGAGTCAAAAGCTCCTGCGATCGAGCTATCCAGCGAGCCATTGTTCCAACAGCCAGAGACTACCTTTTCTACGCATGAGCGAGAGATGGATCTTTACCTCACACTAGTCTCTAGGGTTGATCCTTCACATAGCTCTGATCCTTTCAGTACGGGATACGATCACTATCTCCGTGATGCTCTCTTCTCTATTCAGGAGCAGCCTGCTTACCGCATAAACCAGGACGATGGTGCTGATAGCGAGGCACGACGGAAAGCGAAACACCGTCTCAATGTCAATGATCCTATTCTCTCTACGATTTTGGAATCCCTGCGGCGATTCTTTTCCAATACCCCCGAATTTAACATCGCTTTGACTGGAGTCCTGGCGACTCTTGCGATTCATCCTGATCGATCTTTGGCTGGCTGGCTGACGTTTGCATCCAATGATTCAACTCCTAGTAATACACATGACATAGATGCTGGGCTGGATGCCAATGCCGATGGTGATGACAGGTCGATTGACTACCGTATAGAGGAAAAGCTTGCCTCAAACACCAGTTTCCTTCCGGCATCTAGTGTGGATGAAAAGTCCCGTCCCGTCGTACACACCATTTTTCACGGGCTTGTGACTCAGCTTGAGCGATACCGCCTTCTCGTGGATAATTTTGACCAATATCTACTGGAGCGTCGACAGGGACTTCTTTTCTCAGAGAATCTTACGGATGCTCTATCACTAGCCATTGAAATTAGCCATGAACCTAAACTTTCTCCTGCATTCGACCCTGTCCCGCAACAATCCAGGCCAAAAGCAAAGCCTTCGACTCCTTCATCCATAGTCTCTTTTCTCACCCCAAGGAAGAACAAACCAAAGTCTTCTATACCAGCTATACCTTCAACACCTCCCAAGGCCGAAAGTAAAAGCCTATCGGCCAGTCCTTTTGCCCCTCATTATCAGAAGACAGGAGCTATAACGGTGGAGCCTTTTGTAGCACCTGTTCCTCCCTCCAGCCCATGGACACCCTCCAAGGCACGAAAATGGAATCCTGACGAGGAGGATGTTTTCAGTGCTGGATGGAGCGAAAAGACACCGCAAGCCCGTGACGACGATGATTCTGATGACGGCGAAGATACAAAGACAACTACTGTCACCTTGTCAAGGCTGCTGGACAACGTCGTGATATTAGAGGAGAGTATTAAGGAACTTGTTGCTATCATCCATGCCCGCAGAAGTCTAGGAATAGATGCTGTGCGATATTTGTAACCTTGGAATTTTCTCTATCCTTAGCTTTTAGATAAATCGGAGAAGAATGTGATATAAATAAAGATATACTACACGTCCATGAATCAATCTGATAATACAAGACGACAATACAGAGGCCAACATCACTTTGCTTTTCTGCTCTTACCCTTTTTGGGTGCTGCAGTTTTGGTCTCTGTCGTAGAAGCAGCTTTGTCACCAAAGAGTTTCTGCTGCAGCCTCTCAAATTCAGCATCATCGATATCAGGAGGCGAAGCGCCTTTTCGTGAACGCTTCTTTGGCGATTCTTCTTTGTCGTCGTCTCCGGGTTTGCTCCTTTTCTTGCCTTTCCCTTTCGACCGTGTATTCGATTCAGCTTCAGCATACTTCGCGGCAAGCCCATCGAAGAAGCTGTCCATATTCTGCTTCTTCTTCAGGATCAAAGCCTGCAGCGCAGAGACGTCTTCTTCGTCCTCGCCATCCGCATTTTTCTCCTTTTCAGCTCCCTTTTTCCCTTTCCCTTTCCCCTTCCTGGAACCCGTCTTCCCGCTGCCATAAAACTCGTCCCAAACACCGAGTTCTTTTGCTAACTCCTCTGCTTCCTTTGCTTCCTTTTCACCCTGCTTCTGGCGCACTAGTTTGGCCTTCTCATCCTTGATGCTAGACTCCCAAGTGGGCAAAGCAGGGAACTCTCCCTTGGAAATAAGCTCGGAGATGGCAACGATGAAGCGCGCTTCATCATCATGAGTAGAATGAGGAATGAAAGTCATGATTTCTCCGATAGATCCTTGCGTCTCGGTGTACGCAGACTTGAGGTCCTCCAATTCTTCTGAAGAGCCTAAACAACAGTATTAGCCCTGCTTCTATGCACGGAAGAACACTCGAATTCTTGCCTTGATATTCCTTCTTCATTTCGTCGAGTTTTCCTCTCGTGACGCGATCGAACAACTCCTCGAAATACGTCTCCCACCCATCCTCTCCAGCAGCAAGGTCAAAGCCTTCGTCCGTCTTTCCCGTAGTATCGTACCGCTGCCTACGTTTCTCGTCACTCAAGACAGCATACGCAAAGCCGACCTGCTGGAACTTGGTCGACGCGTCAGCTTTAGCCTTGTCGCTGGCAGTCGCGTGCTTGTCGGGATGATATACGAGGGCTAGACGCCGATAGGATTTTCTAATCTCGTCAAGACTAGCAGTGGGCTTAACAGAGAGGACTGCATATAGATCGACATCTTCCTCGTCGGGGAAGAAAGTGCTGATTGGATCTTCGTGGTCCATTGTAGAGTGTATATTTAGACACGTGACTCACGCGACGCGTCGTTAGATAGGACTGACTGAACTCCGGACGGAACAGGGTTTACATAGCACAATTTTGACGATGAACTCAGCAAAACTAGCAGTGGAGGGTGGTTGYTGAAGATAAAAACGTCTACATTTAGCCCTATTGTAAAAACGATTCTATATAAGAATTCCACATCTCCTCCGCCTCCCTGCCATACRTGTTCAGRCCATCAATCCAGAGTTTGAATGCGACAGCAGTGAACGTGGTTCCGTACATCCAGCCTGCTATCACTTGAGCCCAAGTGTGATGTCCTAGCCACACTCTGGATGCGGCAATGAGAAAAGCCCAAGGGACAATGATGAGAGGTGGGAGCACACGCATTAGCCAGTGCTGAGGCAATGAGGGATGTATAGGCAAGTAGAAACAAGCCAGAGGGACGTAGGCCGCATAGCAAGCGATCGACGATGAATGGGTGCTAGGCATCCTGGAATGCGTATGTCTTGCTTAGTGCTACATCGAAGCCAGCTGGCTACCCAGACACTCACCCATAACTTGTTTTTCTTTTTTTCCCTGCAACATGCATAACAGGTCGTTCCTGCTTGATGGTGTCTTTGATGATCTTAGCTGAGAATGCACATCCCACAGCTCCAACGACGAAATAGGCGACTCCAGCAGAACGGGTATACAGCAAAATGCATGCGGTTAAAAAACTAACCGTAGAATTCGTCTAAAACTAATAGCTGAGCTTGCACCGTTTTTTTCTTTGATAACTGGCGAGCGCACCTTATCCAAGAACCTTAGCAGCCAGGTACTTTCCGAACCACTCATCGTCGACAGTCGCAGTTGTGGTAAATGGTCCAAGGTAGAATCCTAAATAATGACCCAAGTCCATTATGGTATTTGTGAGTAAGAAGATTACACCGCGTCAACCTTGTTCGCGTCCGGCGAGACCCCTGCAAACCCGGATAACGTTCTTAATGAGGCGGTATTCAACGCATCCATTCAAGCAATACTAATTACAATCCCAAAAACGCCAAAATCAAATGAACTTTTATCATCTAAATATCATCGTCAATTAGTCCAGGTTGTGTATCAAAAAGACAAAGTGGTATGTATTGTCTGGTCGTACAAATGAAAGTCCAACCAAGTTGACTATTAAATACGTGTGCAACAGATTATTAAAAAACTTAAGCAAGAACATAGCAAACTGGTCCACAAAAAGTCATGTTATTCAATAGATATCCGAGGCGCGAGCGTTGATCCACCGATGTATGACGACTGGGGTTGGCTCATGTTGCCTGAAGAATCGACCTTTTGTGAGTATTGTGGTCGTTTATTTACGTCTGAAAAATGTTACCATTGAATACATCCAATTTTGTTGTAACAGGTGCGTAAGACTGACCGTGGGTCTTGGAGGCTTGTAGGCCTTGGTCGAAATCACTGAAACATTTCAAACCAATCGCGAACGTGGCTGAATGATCGTTGAGCACAAGAAGTAGGAGATACCCCGGGTACTCACCGAATAACAGAAGGAAAGCCACAATTGCTAATAACAAGGGTGAGATTAATAGCTAGACCATATGCAAAGAAGAGGCTGGTTTACTGAATATTGTCAAGGTAGCCCGTGTTGTGATATACTGGTCTCGAGAAGATGGCTCGTAGAATCGCACAAGTTTATAGACTGATGAGATGAGAGTCATTCACCAGCTAGTTACGAAATGACATCAGGACTCACTGACTACATTCCATTCAACAAATGAGTAAATCATCGCGCTAGAAGGTAGAAAGGATGCTTACAGTACGTCTCTGCCGCTAACATCATCTACCAAGCATTCAGTCAGTCTTCGGAGCCAATTACTAAGAACAGCGAAACATACCACGAGCGAACAAGACATAAGCCTGTCGCATTTGAAGTTAAATTTGGTCAAGGTCGAATACGAAAGACATACCATTTGATCTCACGCTGAACTGCCATTGCAGCTCCCATAAGAAGGCCCAGGACTATAGGGATGGCTGCAATGGTGACTCTGAAATAATTGAGATTGTGGAGAAGGAAATTATAGCACGGACACTCACCCAAACTCCGCGCTATTTTCAGCAAGGACGACGATAAGGAGCTATATTGTGCTCAGCATCCAATTCTCAGACGCATAAATGAATCTAAAGCTATACCTGCATGGTGACACCAGTGAAGAAGAAGAAATCAAATTTGAGCAAGCAAATTTCGATCTGGTAGTACTGATACATGGCTATCGAGGCAATTAAGCGTGACGCTGAGATACTGGATGGAACATGTGCTCACTCTTCATTTTTGGGTTTGCACCAACAACGTGGAAGATTGCCCAACTATTTTTCTTGAAGTTGAATGCTGTGCAAAGTAAGTGATATATCATTGACCAACTCACCCAAACTCGGCATAGAGCTGTTTAATCCAGAACATCATAAGTAGCCAGGCCCCGGCAATGACACAGGGAACCACAACAAGAAAAGGCAAGATTTTCCTCCATAGAGATCCCGGGACATCGCAATTCTATACGAAGAATTTCGGTCACAGAGAAAATCTTCGCGAGTACGTGGTACGACGTACGATCAGACTCGGCGAGCTCGAATCACAATCTCCGGTTCCGTTTATCAACGCATCTCGAGTTTGGTGTACTTGTAGAGCAGCAAACACAATGAGAGCCAAGTGGAAAACTGAAAAGTAGACTTAGTCGTGTGGCGGATTGGACAGGCTGAGCAGCGTACGGAGAATGCCAACTAGCTGAATAACATTTCTCAAGCGAAGCGCATCGAAAGCCATGAACAGTTCGAATATTCTACACACATTAGAGTCAGATGGGGCGCATTGCCTTGACGCCTTTGGCTACTCACTCGGCGAGGGCGAACAGCGCGAGGTAACACGGTAGGGTCTAGAATAAAAGCAGTTGGAGAACAATTCACACCGAGACAAAGGGACACACTTTGTAACCAGAAGTAAAGGGTACTTTTTCTTCCACCTAATATCCCGCTGTAAGCACTGCGAAGCACTAGGCACACCAATACCAACCAAACGAAATGTTATCGCAATCATAACAAGCACAACGATAGCCTCTAAGCTCCAAGTCAAGATATCATGTAACGACAAGATATTAATGCGTTAGCGACTGACGAATTGTAACTGAAACAGTGGCGTCAGTCAAACAATCAAGAACAATTGCGAATCGAGGCGTACGAGTTGCAATGAAGGCTCGCTGGGCCCTCGTGGCCAGCAAAGGCTCAATAGCCATGAGTAAAGAGCAAAAAAGTGAAGAAGATGGATACAGAAAGAAAAAAACGAATGAGACAAGTTGAAGGGCAGTGCCGAGTAGACGACTACTCAAGGTGGTATCAGATTCGGGTTTTCACACGACTCACGAGTCACAGCCTTTGTAACCTCTCAACCCACCGCGCGGTCGGGCAGATCTGAGTAACCGGCGGGCGGTATGCAGAAACAAATACATACTCATTCCAATTCAATGTTCATAATTTTATTCAGGTTGCTAGATAGCACCTAGAATCGTTCGCCTTCACATATCTTGTCTATAACACGCTGTGCAACATAACGTTCTTCCTCCCATAATGCCGAGACGTGAGCGGGCGCACTACCAGGCAGCGCTTCAAGCCCGCGGGCAGCCCGGTCAATGACAGTTTTACATATATGATGGAGGGTCGAGCGCCATACATCCTCGTTTTCGGTAGTGACCTCTTCCCGTTTGCCATTGGTAGCATCGTACCACAGCTGTACCATGTCATCAGAAGGAGGAAGGGAAGTGGAGGTACATAGGCTGTGTAATCGCAAAGCGGTGATGAGACGATATGAAGGATACGCGGAGTCTGAGGCGTGCAGTGTCCAATTTCTAGAGGATTCCAAAACTCAGGAAGTACAAGACTCAAGACATATGTTTACCCTTACCTCCAATAGTTCTCTGATTCCAGCGTTTCCTTTATCCAGACACTGATTTGCCCCTTTTCCTCAAACAAACGCTCGACAAGATCATCCACTTCAACTTCAGCTGTGTGTGCCCTCGCTGGAACGTCAGCTAGTACAAAACCATAGTCGACAAATAAGGTGCGATTGCAGTGGCTTCCATAGGTAAGAAACAGCTCCTGGTCAGGTTCGGTATAAGAACCAGAAGGAGAAAGCAGTGTGAGATCTGGTCCGAGCGCCTGCAGGCTCGAACGAGCGGCCTTTCCTTCTTTGTGAGCCGGTGAAAGTAGCATATGAGGAAGGTGAACAGTATGGTTGGCGAAATCCAGGATTGGGCAGAGAGTTATATTATCAGGGTGTGAAGATGGACTCTTCACTCGACGATATATGCAACGAGTATTCACTGTGATATACATTAGTAGAGTTATAACGCGAAACGACTGTCTCAATCCAACCATTCAGCCAAGCCCACAAGTAGTCCGATATCAAGCACACGTTTTCTTTCCGAAAATCGTCTGCAGAAAGACCGTACCTGGAGGCTTTATGGAACACCTCTGGATGACCTTGCTGATAGCGACTTCAGAATCATAAGATTGCGGCGGGCAGTTCACCGACCGCGAATTGGCAGATAGCTTCAAGATCTTCATAGAATCTGACTGCGAGCGCTTGAAGAGCCCTGGTCGTGCTTGGAGGTAAGTATTGCAGAGGTAGACCAATATTTCCTTTTACAATCCATGTCAGAGGATGAAAATCAAAGTCTCGGGGTAAGGTTGAGATATAGGGGCCAAAAAGAGGGTCTAAGGAATCCTGTCCTTGCAAGGGCCGATGGAGACACAAGTGAAGGGAGATCAACTGGGTAGCGGACAGAGCTCCAGAGGGATACTGGTACGACCGTGTCTGTAAATTCATTAAAGCATTTGCTGGGATAGTAAAGAGTGGAGTAGAAGGGGGACATGCTTTGAGGGCAAAGAGACCATGTCCAGCGCCTGGACTCAATAATAATTGCATTTTAGTATCTGATCGCTTAGAATGCAGAAAGCTAACCTTGTACCGGCCTCCTCTCGACGAGCAAGCTTTTTTGATGTATCTTCATTCCGTGATTTGCGAGCCAGTGCAGAAGATTTGCCCATTGGACCTGGTCTTGCATGGTGACTTGGTGTAAGCAACAAGCGGACTCGACCGACGTCGGACGATAAATGACAACTTGGCCTCGGCCGTCAACGTTGATCAACAAGCATGCTCAGGCAGTTCATCCTTCCTCAACGATTGGCAAGGATAACGCCGACAGCCATATTATGGCGTGCTAATTTCGTTCTACCACGGCGATCAGATAACTGTTATCATTCCGTTCCCAGTCGGTTTTCCGAGACTCGAAGACTTTTCTCCTCACCAACCAGTACTTCTCCCAGCACACGTAGCTTCTACTGCTTTCTTTCTTGGAGCCCGACTCTCATTCAATAATGTCAGTTTTCAACGCCACCCGTCTTCTTGGAAAGACCGTAATCGTTACAGGGGCTAGCGCTGGCATCGGTGCAGTAAGCTTGTTGAATGAAATTTCATTGATTTGGTCAGACGTTAATCTCACAAATTTTAGGCTACTGCTATTCTCTTCGCTAAGGTGCGAAATTAATTAGATGCGGGCACTTTGGAGTCAGTGCAAGAAAGCTGAAGCATTCGTAGGGAGGTTCCAATGTAATTCTCGTCGCCCGTAGAGCCGAGGCGACGCAGAAAGTCGCCGAGGCTTGTGTTGCCGCACATAAGGAGTCGGGTCTACAACAAGGAGGGAAATTTGCTACCGTGCAATTAGATGTTTCCGACAAGGCCCAAGTAGCTTCATTCTGGGACAAGGTACCGCAAGACTTGCGAGACGTTGATATACTGGGTAAGAGGCGTAGAAGGCTGATTCTCGAAGTAATAATCAGCTCATATTATCATGATCATAGTCAACAACGCCGGATATGTCCTTGGCGTTGAACATGTCGGCGACATCAAGGATACTGATATCGAAGGAATGTTTGCTACAAACGTCCTCGGCCTTATCTCTGTTACTCAACTTCTAATCAAAGGTGGGCTGATTACTGCGCACGATTCATAAGACGAAACTGAGGTCTTTTGCATAGATTTCAAGGCTAAGAAGTCTGGTCATATCATAAACCTTGGCTCTATTGCAGGACGAGAACCGTATGCCGGTGGAAGTATCTATACCGCGACCAAGCACGCAGTGCATGCCTTTACTGCTTCAATGATGAGAGAGCTTGTCAATACCCCTATTCGGGTCACAGAAATTCAACCTGGTATGAATCGTTGGTCATTGAAGGTGTTGCAGCTGCTGATACGCCACTCATTCCATAGGCATGGTTGAAACAGAATTCTCCATCGTTCGCTTCCGAGGTGATACAAGTGCAGCTAAGAAGGTCTATGAAGGCCTTGAGCCTCGTAAGTTATAAGTTATCTAATGTCAACTGCTCAGTTTTAAGTTGACCTCGTTTAGTCACTGCTGGTGATATCGCAGAAGAAATTGTCTGGGCTGCCGCTCGACCCCCTCATGTCAACATCGCCGAGGTGCTGGTTCTACCTGTTAATCAGGCCAGCGCTACAATCAATTACCGTGGTCCAAAGTAAAGTCAAAAGGATAAGCAGAGATGACGGTAGTAGGCAGGAGACGGTAGATGTACTGTTCTTTTTTCTTATCAGAGTTAGAGCCTGTGATTAAATCTGGCCAGATAGGGGAGCGTGGATGTAACCTACGTGCTTTCTTGTTTATTCGCACCAAAACATTGCTGGAACACAGACTGGTCCAGAAAGAGTCATACTCTCATGTATTCTTCGTAGCAAGTATTAAAGGAGCGCGAGAGCATCTGGTTTGGGGCAAGGATTGTTACAAGATATCATGATTTACTCTTCTTCGACTTCGATCTAGTATTCTTAACAACAACCGTAGGTGTAGATACAACGGGCTCCAAATCATTGTCATAAACGAACTTCTTGACCACGATATTCTCCCGAACGATATCCTTCAAGGGAGACTCGGCATTCGGGAGGTTGCCCAAGTTGTCCAGTATCAGGGCCTAGAATGATATTAGCTGCTGAGAACCAATAGTAGTGCAAGGCAAACAAACCTTCGCAGTCGGCGCTAAGCAGCCCTTCTTGACATTTTCCTCTGTGGTTCTCGAATGGTTACGACGTGGGTGGACATCATCTAGGTATATCTCCCTGCGTAAACCTCGATCCCACTTGACTCGTTTCTTGCCGGGAATTTCCACTTCCTCCTCTACAATCTCGTCATCCAGCCGAAGCCTTTTAACCGGATAAGGAGGGCTTTCGTAGTCTTCGTCGTCACCTGGTCCTCGTGCGTGTTTGCGAGAGCTGGGACTGCTATCTAGTTCATCCCAGCCGTCGTCGTCTGTGTCGGTACTTTGCAAATCTGCGTCATTATCGGCAAACTCATTAGAGCTTTCTGTCTGTCTCATGGCCCTCCTCTCCGCCCTGGCATTTCGATCTTTGACCTTCTCTTCCTTCTCTTTCTGTGTAATAGTCTTCACCTTCATCACAGGACTTTCAGGCCGCGGCCCTTCTTTCCTGATTACCTCCGTCTCTAATGTAGCTGCAAGATACTTTTGGTTCTTCGTGGTATTCGAGTTAGTGAGAGCTCGAAGAGCGACTACGCTCATGTTGGAAAACGGGCCACTATCCTGGAATGTGGTGACATTCTTTCGACGTCTTGGTGGCTCTACTTTCATCGTAAATTGCGCATTCCTACTGCTCCTAGTTGAACGTCGATCTGTTGGTTCGTGAGAAGGGGGAGAAGAGGGTGGATCAAGAATGGGTTGTTCCGACTGGGTTGAGCTATTAGGGAGAGGGACGTCGGACAACACAGACGACGTCTGTTTGTTCGGCGATGGAGGGGAGGATGGTACAGGATCAGAAGCGGGCAAAGCGGTGGCGGAATCATTATCTTGGCGGCTTGCCTCCTGCACAGGCTGCGATACTGGAGCTGGTTGTGTACCACCTTTCTCTTTATCTACTACCGCCCTAAGCTTGACCAGACCGGGCTTTCTGGCATGACTACCACCTGGGGACACAGGCTGGTTTCTTGGACTAGGAAGCAAAACGATCGGTGTCAATTTCGTTGGAGAAACGGTTTCATGGCTCCGCTTTCGTTTCGAAAGTGTAGAACTACTAGCTGTAGCTGGTTTCACTGGAGAAGATAGTGTAGTATGCTTCAGCTTTCCAACTTGTGCAAGACCAGACGGTAGTTTTGTCTGAAGAGGAGATGAAGTTATTACACCGTAGTCCTACAAATACGACTTGAACAAACCTTGGATGTTGAACCTGATTCCGAAGGTTTCGACCAGTCGACTCTGCGCATTTTAGCGACGGTCTTTCCTTGAATCGCACTAGTTTCCTGTACTTGTCTAGCTGTTGTAGGTTTGGCGTACGGCTTTGTTCCTATTCGAGGTATCTTGCTTGTAGGTTGTTTTAATCGTGACTTTGTAGGCTGAGATGACGAGGGAGGAGCATGAGGTTGTACCCGAGTCTCTTGGTCTGTCGGCTCGTTCTCTTCGGGAATGGGCGCACGTATGTTCACATTGGCTACAATTGGATACGGCAGCCTGTCCGCGGCACCTGAGCGCGAAAACAGTGTTGGCCGAATTGGTCCCTTTCCTTTAAGTCCGATAGGCTCCACAGAGCTGCCTCGTTGTTTCAAATGAAGAGGCTCGGCAGGTTGTGGTTCCACAGACCTACTTCGTACAGGACTAGCGAACCTCTTGCTTGGACTGGAACCGGAGTTGTTCGAAATCATCACTCTTCTAGCTGGACTATCAGTAGATGGTATTCTAAGTACTGGTGGCTTCGACCCTCCTGTGATAGGGCGGTTGCCAAACAGAATCTGAGCACCTTTCTGAGGTGAGAGTTGTCCACTGGCAACAGCATCCCGGATAGGTATACGTCTAGCAGGTGTTCTATTAGGATCGTCTGGATCTGCTGGCTGTAGGCGAATCTTGTTGAAAGGATTGGGTTTCTTTGGACTAGGGAATCGGATAGGGGGTGTTGGACGAGGATCTGGAAGTAGAACACTCTTGGAGGAGCCAGGAACAAAAGACTGAACAGGTGTTTTAGGTACCGCAGCAGGCTCAATGTCTTGCGTCTCTCTGGGAGGGGAGGAAGGAGCAGGAAGTAAAGATCCAAGGATAGTGACAGAGCTTGGAGACAGGGATCCTAGCTCACGCCTACTTTCGGAGGACGTCTTACGAGAGGAACGCTCGCGTGAGGGGGTAACCAAAGGAGCCTCTGTATTTGGACGCAAAGGCGATATAATTCTCCTCGGCGAGGAACTACCCTGCCTTGCAGACTCCTTGGCTTGATGTGTTTGCTCTGAGGTTTTACCTTGCTCTGGTGAACCAGATAAAACCAACGCGCTCTCTTGTCCGCCGTCTCGTAATGGTAATCCGTATGCTGCAGTGCTGCGGCGAGGTCGGGTAGAGCGTCGAAGAGGCGTTTGCTGGGCCTCAGCCTGTGCATCCTTCTTCTCTTCAGAAGCACCTGGTACAGCAGGCGTAATCGCTGAGTTTTGTCCTGCCTCAGGATCAACAATCAATGCGTCTGCCACGATTTGTTCCTCAACAGCGTCAGGGGTCTTTGGCAATTCAGTCATGTCGGAGGATTCATTTTCACCTAGCACCAAACCCTTGGTAAAGCATGGAGCGGGTATATTGTGTACTGAATCGGCAGGCACGGGGATAGGAGAAAGGGTCGGCACATTGAGAGATGGTGTCTGATCCAGTGCAAGAAGAGGGTTGGAAGGTGATCGACCAGGAGAGCTGAATAATGCCGGTGTAGTTGTAGGGGTAGTAAACGAGTCGAGAGATATTAATGGAGGCTGCGGAGGTTCAGACACACCTTCTGTGACAGAATCTGGGGCCAAGTCCGCGTGTTGTGGGGGTGATGTAGAAATGGAATATGGTGCATTCGGCATTGCATGATATATGAAATCCGGTGTAAAGGACTCTTCATAATTTGCACAAATGAAAGGTAGATCGGATGAAGGAGATGTAGTGAAATTGGAAACTGGAATATCCAGCAGCTTGGACAATGAAGATGATGTTTCAGAAAATTGTGGAGGAGGCGAAGGATTGTCCTGTGCCCGCATGATACGAGAGGCTAACACCGAAGAAGGTTCTAGAGATGTGGATAAGAAAAGTCAGAGTTAGGAGAGAAATTCGGGTTAGTTGATCTGTTACCGTCACCTACCGTCCTGAGCTATTCCTTCGTTTTCAGGTGTCACAGCACGAGAGTACGCCTGTAGATCCTGCCGTTCCGCATTCCCGTCTGGCCTTCCATTAGGGTCCTTGGTTTGAGATGAACTAGGACTTTCAGGAATTGGTATAGACAATCGAGGGGAGCGACGAAGAGGTGAAGCGCGAGCAGGTGGAAAAAG
The DNA here is from genome assembly GCA_003987895.1 of Neonothopanus nambi. Lineage (NCBI taxonomy): Eukaryota > Fungi > Basidiomycota > Agaricomycetes > Agaricales > Omphalotaceae > Neonothopanus > Neonothopanus nambi. The sequence goes on from RCHF01000155.1 coordinate 85,821, forward strand.
AAGATTTCTCTCTCTTTCCAAGGCAGCAGCAATTCGTTTCTCTGGCGAAGTGACTGGTCCAAAATGAATTTTTGCGTCGGCAGAGTTGAATGCATCGCCATCCATAGACGAAGCGGGAGAAGAGGTTCGAGACGTTTCATCGGGGACAGTCATAATGATAGCAAAGAGTAATAATAAGAGATATGATTAAAGCCAATTTAGTGGGACATTGAAAGACTGTGGCAAAACAAACCACAGTCAATGGTTTGACACGCCCCGGACGCGCTTCTCACACGTGACAAGACATACCCGCTCCCGGCGGAAGTGCACTGTGCAGCGCTTAGTACTCCTTCGCACCCCAGAAATCTCGCAGCTTCAAATTTGACTATTGATTCTTATCTTGAGAACTACACAATTACTGCAATACATTAACTTTTGTGATACAGACAGAAGTTAGTCACCGAAGCGCGCCGGCTGTGGAGAGGTATGAAGGTGAGAATAACCATAAACTTGTCGAAGAATTTTACACTGTGGCACTGGAACAACGGTCAGTCTCGTCGTTTCGAAGCAGAACTTTCTCCGCGGAAACGTGTGTCACGATAGCCTACATGGCGTTTGTCGCTGTTATCACTAAAGCACGTAAATTTGTGGTCAGATAGGCGAATTGATTAGGGGCGAGTACAAACCGGAGATGTGAAGAGTATTTGTTTGTGCTTTCATTAATGGTTGATCGACCGGGAGTTCCAGCGTAGACAGGTTCCGCACGTTGATTGAGTGCAGTATAAGAATTCCGGAACTGCTTAGTCTGCAATTGATGCTTCAACTACCACCCACAAGAGAAGCAAGAGTTAATGTATATTATAACGGAGATGAGCATGACGCGCATACCTCTTGGTTCTCCTTCGTTAAAGAACGTAAAGACGTTGTTTGCTGGTCAATTTTCGATTTCACTTGATTAAGTACTTCCATCAGGGACATAGAACTAGGAGATTTGACATCGCTCCTCTCTCGAAATTCAGGAGAGGGCGAGCGACTAAAGTCAGCCAGCCTACGGCGTTTGAAATTCCCTAACGCGTAACGACCCCAATCTGAATGCGAGAGCTCGGTGTCTTTCGCTGTATGTACCCTGCTATATTCTCCTTCGGTTTCTGGAGAAAGAGACGCTTGATCTACCTTCCTCTTGGATGCTCCGGATTCGAGAGTGATCTTCTGCAGCAAACAATCGGCCTCGGTTCTGATAGAAGATAGAGCAGACTGGATTCCACCCTCCATAGCACGGGTAAATTCGCACATGAGGCAATCGAACACCTTTTCCCATGCTTTCCCGAGTGCCTGGAAGTTGCTGTCCAGGCGCTCCTTGCTTCGGGCATGAGCGAGGACAGCTTCAGCGAGGGGGGAAGCAACTGCTGCTGCTGCAGAAGCAGAAGCTTTTGAAAGCGTCGCTGATATCTCGTTGAAGGTTTGTAGTTTCCGTTCCTCCTGATCATACAACACTGTGTCTTGAACGATTTGACTCGACACCCTGAACGGTAGGTATAAATAAGATTAACTCGGAAATAGATAGGCTATACATACACAGCAACTTCGCGAAACATCTTCATGAATCTCTCAGAACGCAACTTTGCCTGTTCAGCATCAAGTTCCGGAAGATGCACCTCAGCTTCGGAATGATATCCGATGGCTGTAGTGGCGATACTAACATCGCCCTGACGGCTCGGTTCATCGCTATTCTTTGCATGTTCCTCAGATAATCCTTCAGCAGGACCACGCTAGCAAAGAGGTAAGAGTAAAAAAGTGGCTTAGACGCTGACCACTCACCTTGGCTGAGGTGATATAGCCGCCGGTCTGTTTTGCTGAAGAATTTTCCGTGGCCTCAGGACTAAGATGTCTACGCAGGGGCCGTTCTATACTCCTCCCTCGACGATCTTCGTCCTGATCCGACTCGACGTTGCGACGATCACGACCGGGATAACGATAACGGTCACTGAAGCTACGCGACGAAGTTGTATAAGAGGTATTAAGGCCATTATCCGAATCACCGTAATCTAGATGAACGTCTTTGGGTTCTATCTTGCAGCGGCGAAAAAGATCGGCCTGCGAGACCAACGGTACCCCAGAACGAGCATTATGGGCAGAGTCAACGCTGAGTCTATGCGACCTATTTTCAAGGTCGCTTCTAGCACGCGATGGCTGGGCGTTCTTTCGACGAGTCACGGAGCTAACCAAAGGGCGGCATTTCAGTCCAGGCCAATTGAAATCGTTGGGGTGGACAAAACTAATGCATTAAAATGAAACTGAATTTCAGATCTTGAGCTTGACTATCAGACACGTACCGGCAGTCATCTCCTTGATTGCAGCCGGAATTGATAGGCTGGCCGCGCTCGTCAAAGTACTGAAAGAGAGATGAGATATGAGCGGGTTTGACTTGAGAAAGGGACTTTACACGACATTGATATTTTTTGTATGGGGCGTTTTTGTTGGACGCAGGCATGATAGGGAAAGATAGAGAGCGAAATGGTGAGAATCGCTGTCACTGGCAGTCAGACAACTCGCTTCCATGGAACAAACAAGTGTGACAAGTTGGATGGCAAGACGTGCAGTACCACTCATGACTTCTGCCTCAAACAGCACGATAATAATCACAATTTCAAGTTGTATCTGCTGGCTATGGACTTGCAGTCAACAGGTCGTCCGCAGGTCAGCGTATACTGTAGTGCTTGGAGTATAATACGAGTGACGTAAACTTCGTTTATAGTCAACTAATTGTCAGCTGCAGTCTTAAAGAGGATTCTCGTTAGCTGCTTTTTCTACAAGAATATAGGACCTGTGACTTACACGCCATGACTTGCTGGCAATTGTCATTCTGCGGGCTTGAGGAGTGCGAGTCGCTGAGTTTCGACTCGCACATGCTCCTGTTGAGCAGCTGTCGACGTTGAATATGTATCTGGATTCGCTTATCTCCGAACCGAACGTGAATGAATGATGAATATTTGCCTTCTCAGTGCCAATGAGTGGCTACTTATCAGATGGCGGAATGACTCTTGTCCCGAATGCAGGTTGAGCGAGTCTGTTAATCGGAGAACTAACTCGATTCGGTACTTTGTATCCAAAGACTGGTCGGGGCCTTCACACGTGGCATCTGGGATCGGGGGCTTTTTGACCAGGTAATGTTATAAGTCAAGTACAGTCCCATTGTCTGTCCAACAGAATGAGTTGTGGAACATTGCATGAACGTCCGTTCTCTCGGAACTAGCTGGTAGGCACCATATTACTCGTCATGTGAAGCCCTTGAACCCTGCTTTCATCAGTCTGTTCCTCAAATGAAGTGGAGACCAGTCTCACCTTGCAAAAACACGCGTTATAGCCGTTAGCCGTTAGCCTGCCATAGGATTACAAGTGGTGTAGAAGTGTCCCGGCAGCTTWCAATTCAACTTAATTTTCGATGAAGCCTAGCCAAATTTTTAGTGTGGTATTTCCTCGGCCCTAGTCGCTATCACTAAATGTTACACGTTCTTCTTCGTCTTGCTCATCATCTTCTCTCGTACGTTCATACTGACTGATGTCAACAGAGACAGTGCCTTCCTCCATGAGCGTCTCCTCTTCCAGGTTCTTATTGCGCTCAAATAATTGGCGGCCTGGCGAATATGACGAGGGGGTTCATTACGATCCAAACACGAAGACGATCACCTTACCAGACAGTCGCGTACTAATCCTTCTCCACTCCTCACGTTCTTTCATTGTCAGGCCTTTGAGGCGTTCTTCTTCATCTCGAGCCTTCTTCTCCGCTTGCTCTGCGTCGAACCTAGCTTTCCAGGCCTTGAACGACTCCACTGTCACAGGTGTACCACGAGTGCGAGCCTCTTCTTCCTGCAAATAGGACAAACGTCATCGATGAAATAATCATGTTCCGAAAGAAAAAAGAGTCCACACACCTCCAGAGCGAGTCTTTCCTTCTCCATTTCTTCCTGCTTGAGTCTTTCGGCTCTCGATCGAACGAATTCGGATAGTTTTTCACGCAAATGCGATACCAAAGTGAATGTCATGGCCATTCCAAGATTTTCTGAACCCTGAGACGATGAATGGCGATCATGACAAGAATCTCATAGCGGCCAAACCAGACTCACTACTTCCTTGAGCCCAGTAATGAGATTTTCTAGCTCCGGTCCATCTACTCCGCCTTCAAGGACATCCAAAGACAGCTCAGGTATTGCGTCTGGATACTCGTCAGTGTAATGCACACGCAGCGTCAGCTTCACTAATCTTTTGTGAGCCTGATATCCACCGCAAGTAGGAGAGCAAAAGTACAGGAGGGTAACCCTTCCTCCACATCCTCAGGCTCTACATCTATTTGGATGTCCCTTTCGGATAATTCTTTCATGAGCCTCAGACGGAGTGAAATCAGATAAGACACCCAGGTTACGAACTGAACAGTTCTGTAGGATATATTGATTCAAGAACCTGAGAGTTTTAGATCAGAAGTCGTTGCAAAAGTAATATGTTGGATATACTTCAAACTCTTCTAGTAGGACATCGGCCGACATGATGAGAGGAGAGCACGATGKCAAAGCTCGTGGTAATAAAAAAAGGTGCACTCGGGATTACATAATACCAGCTTGCATGTCTTTCGCTTTTGCTCGTTTGGTGTGTCCGAGGCTGTTTCTGCCCAACGCTGTCAGGGATGTCTCATTAAATGGTGTTCTTCCTCGCCTGTTTTCTACGACCTCATTTCCTCGTCAGGATAGCCAGCCAAGTGCTGTCTGGGACGATATTGTGGATCGGGCGACGGATGAGATACACCAAGACCTCCAGAAAAGTATGAGCGAAAAGCTGATTGTAACTCCTGAGCAACGTTGGGCCAGCCAATCTAAACAAGTTAGAGCGAATTCCTTGTTGACATATGACCCTTACAAAGGTCCGAAGCATTCACAACCTCCTTCCGTTGTATTTACCTTGTTTTTCAGGTCGAAGCGTTCCAGTCATAGACGGGAACCTAGCGCACGCACTTAACAACCTTGACGGTATTTTACGGCGCAACAAAGTTCGTAAACAGCTGAAACTGGCGGAAAGACACGAGAAAAAGGGCGTGAAACGGCGAAGGTTAGAGAGTGAGCGGTGGAGACGTCTGTTTGCACATCAAGTGAGCCATTCGTCCCTCATTTACACGTTGTTGCTCAATTTACAATTATGCTAGGTGCGAAAAAGCGTACAGCTGGTTACAAAAATCCGGGATAGAGGAGCCTGAATCAGGTGCCGCACTAGGCAGGCAACTTTCTCTTCGTTGACGCCCTTCCTTGACCCCGATCTCTTCGTTTTTCGTGCAGACAGGTGTTTCCTGGCGTATTCATATGACTGCGTATTTTCATGAATTTTCGGGCCGGACGTAGGCGTTGTCTTGAATGCTGTCCTTGCTTGTGGTTTGCATTTATTTCCGACGCAGGGATAGACGACTATGCCTCTATGGGCTCGTCTTTCTGACGTCACTTTCCTATACTGTACGCGTGTTGTGTATACCGTCCGAGCGAGCAATGCTGATAATCCTCAGTTGCGTAATCCGAGTTCCCCTCTGCATGCCTGTCAGAGATATACCCTCGGTTCTGAACATTGTCTTATCGATCTCGATGATTATACTTACAGATCTCACAAATAACTCGTGGCAAGCACGCTGGAATGCTATTCTATACATCTACTACGCACGCGAAAGAAGGCCCGACGTGGAGTACAAGTTGACCTGATCTCCATACTCAGCGCTGAAGAGTATTGAACCTAAATAACTACCAAGGTGGAGTGTTTGTGATCGACAATTCTAATGCCTAGAGGCTAGGCTTCCTGTCAAGGCGGGTCTGAATATCGAGCTGAGCATTCCAAGTACCGGGTAAGGTGCAAGTCAAGGATGGAAGTCCCTGCAATTAGCAGGTTGCTTCTTTTGATCAACTCACTATTTACCAGATCGTCAAACGGCAGATTCCGATAGCGCGAGGCCCTCTGGTTGAGAACGAGGTCGGCATGCAGCGCCATCCTGCGTAGCTGAGAGCAAATCTACGTACTTAAAGGGCGCGGTGAATGAAGACGTGCATTCAGATCCACCCAGTTTCTGTGGAATATCTTCTTTGCAGTATACACAATGTGCCACAACGTGAGCCTTCGTCGTATCCTTACTCAAGTACATGATGCTTATAGCCCACACCCATTTAGATCATTGACGGTCGCTTCCACACCGAATGCCAGCATTTTTGCGAGATGAGTACTCGGAAGCAAGATTGCTTGAAAGACAATTGCATATTCAGCGCTCGACACACCCACCCAAGTAAGGAGAATTAGTTTTCTTTTCAAACTCGGGTTCTAATGAAGAACATTGACTCACAGATTGCAAGTCACCGAACTGCATCCGCATGATGGCACAACCTGTGCAAAATCCTATACGATTCAGCTCTATGAAGTGCGCAAACTGTCGAGCGAGAGATGGCACCTTTGGGTACAGGTGACTCATGGGAGTGTCTCTAGCACCCATCTTTGTTTTTTTGGCCTTGAAAATTAAACTATTGAACGTGCTGAATGAGAGTACAAAGGCAGAGAAACACAAAGGCGTATTACCTGGTGCCTGGTTGTTAAGGACGATTACCTAATTTGGCTAACATATTACCTTTTCTGGAATGATCGCCTTCCTAAAATATCATAAGGGCAGACTGCTTGAGTTGCCTATAAGCAAGCTGAACGTGCACTTGCCATCCCACCTACACTCACCATGACTTACAAAGGAACTGACAACCTCAGGTCATACCTTCGTGAAGCCTCGCTTCCAACTATGCTCAATGACCGCTTTGCACCTCCTATGCCTCCTACCGGTCATAAGAGCCACATAAATACACTCAAAGTACGGCCGGAAGCTTGGAGAAGACTCGAAAATATCTATTCACTTGCCAACTTCAGGCTAGAGGAGGTCATCACCGCTTGTGAGTCGTCAGTTTCTGTATACCACCAACAATCACTCATGAGGTCACCCAGGGGTTGATACTTACGTACCAGAATACTCGTTAGGCATCGAGGACAAAGACCCCGCCACCGGAGAATTCCTCTCAGTCCCATGTCCTGAGGCTCCCATGTTCAATATCCCGTATCACGAGGAAAGAAGGCCGTCGGACATTCATCGGTGAGAGCGTTCAGGCACCACAACGGCTTCCAGCTTTCTTAATTTAAACTGGACAGACTTGCTCCGTGGATTGATAACTTAGCCCTTATGACCGTCCAGCGGGTCATCCATCTTCTGAACCCAGAAACATTGAAGTGGGGTTTTACTCTTGCGGACGAAGAGGACGTCGATCAAAAGTCATTTCGGCACTTTATGTGGAGCTTGAACCCAGAAGACGCTCGAGACTTGGACGACGAGCTTTCTCGCATCATCCAACGCTCATCAGTGGTGGTTGCTTTTCAACCTCCATGGATATTGTCTGCTCAAGACATGAAAGAGTTCGCCAAGTGTCGCACGGTCAGTATTCGCTACTGGACCCAAACTTTGACATGCACTCAACGTTAACTCGTAGTTTCCCGTCTTCCGAGCGCCAGGACACGCTTTTCCAACTCCATTACAAAGTGAACAGAGACTATGGGCGAAGGTCATTAACGTGAAAACTCTGGGAGCCTCTTCTTGCTTACCCATTCATTTTAGATATGGGATTTGTGTGTGAGCAAGAACACACCCTGGTTTGTCCTGACGTCTTATAACCAATGGTCTTTCGGAATGTTTTCAAAAGGTAAGGTAATTTTAACAGCACAAATGCAAACTACTCACGAGTTATCAAAAGGATGGACAGCCGCATTCGTATCCGGAGTGTACGAGTACAATACTTACAGCCCTACCGTGATAGAATGTCTGACATTCTGGATCGCATCTGCCATGCGCATCGCAAAAACCTTCCGATATCCCAAGGTGTGTGAGGCGCTCAATCAGGGTCTGCACCAAACGCCATGCACGGTATACGATGCTATGATCCAAGCGCCAGAGTGCAGCGTCGCCCTTCATTCCCTGTAATGCCCACGACAGGACTGCTCAATATCTCCATGTAGGTGCCCGAACCCATCCACCTGCCACCCATTTCAATGACCTCACGCAGCGTCGCTGACTTGACGACTCCAGCAGCTTCGGAGTCCAATTGGGACGGGAAGAGCGTCGGTAAGTCCAAAGCAAAGCGTGTTTTTCAAGAATTTTTTTCGTTCCTAATTATCAAGTGATTAGATGCCGCGTCGTCTGCAGGTGCCTTTCGATCTGTTTCCCCTACATTATCTATAGCGGGGCTATCAGAAGCCGGACTAGAAGGGCCAGCACCCCCTGTCAACAGACAACATGCTTACCTCGAACTTGTACAAGAATGGATGCAGGAAACAGTCGACTCTAACGATATGGTCCCAGCAGACGAGCCTTCAAATAGAAGGCGGCAAGCTAGTACTGCACTTGAGGATGAGGACGGCACTGATTCACAGAGACACCACCATCATGGGGATTGGCTGGTATAAAGACTCGATGGGACTGTGTCTCACCGAGTAACAAGCTGTTTGCTACTTGTATTCGTGCCCTGTCTGCGTCTCTACTATTTGGATATTGTTGACAATTAGGCCAATAACAGCTCACCTATGACCTTGTCCGCGTGTTCTTGATAGTTAACAAATGTTTAAACCTTTCATACAAAGATGCGACAGGAGGGCAAGCGTCTGTCACTGTCTGCCTATCTGCCATGTTCTCTCCTTCCACAATCTCGTCAGCGCCATCACTTTCCTCATTGATATTGAATACTAATTCGCTAGCCTCTTCAGCAATTCCGTTAAAGACAGGCATCTAATGAAGCTGTACGTGTCTGAAGAGCGTTTATGCCATTGCTGGATGAGATGAATTTAAATTAGGGCACGAATCCAAGAGGATAGCGCAAAAGACAATAAATGATACCTTGTAGCTAGCTTACACATTATTGAGGCACTAAATACATATCAATATAGCTGAAGAGAAAAATCAATGAGACACACTAATGACACTGGCACTACAATAGAGGAATGGTCCAATTCTGTTCTAGACGTGTTTGTTTGGTGGTTGAGAATTCGAGGGGGCAATACTTCCATCTCGAGATTCACCAGAAAACTGCCCTACAGGATCAGAACCCTGGCGGTTAGGGTAAGTAACTGTCTGTGCGAGCTGGCTGAATGAGACATAGATTCTAGGTCTAGAGGAAGCTGATTTCGGAGGCTGAACCTAGACAAACATCAAAATCAGTATCGCGCTGGCCAAAATGAGTACTTACGGAAGTAATTGCAGAGAGGTACGGATAAGTCTCAAAGTCTTGCACAGAGTAATATTCCAACAGCATAGCTAGAGCGTCTGGGAAAATATCAGAAACCGATTCCACGATATTCCGACTGATTGACCTGCAACATCTTGTAGATCTAGCTCTGATAAAGCAAAGTATTCGATGGCTAATCTAGATGCATCGGGTGAAGCAGCCTTATGAGATGGCGGTGTTGGCAAGGAAGCAGATGGTGCGGGAAACGAAACCCGCGCATCCAAAGGTAAGGAATTCGGACCGTCAATCACGTATTGCGCAAGGATATAACATGCAGTTGCTATTATTTGAGGAGGATACAATAAGCACATTGGAGTGCGGTACCTGATACAGACTAAGTCCTCGTAAGTAGGGTAAAAAATGATTAACACAAACGAATCGTGTGCAAATGTCCATGCATAGCCCTGGACAGAATCATCGTCATCAGAGGCGCCGAAAAGGTTCACCAGCTCTGCGTGGGGACTTTCTACAGTGAAATCAAAGCAGATAGCTTCTAGAAGATACTCTTCTGTGAGCAAGATTGATGATTGGTATTGGTCAAGGTCCTGCAAACAATTTAAATGTCGCCTGATGTAACCAAAGTTTAGAGCACACGTACTTTACAGTCCGAGGAGATTTCGTTTACATCAATACCGGTGATTTTTGAGTGATACACCTTTGCAACATCTCTAAGCTTTCGCCCACACTCTTCTGTTTTCGTGGCGAGAAAAATACAAGACGCAGCAACGTCCTAAAAAGACGTACAAGTTAAAGCACTGGGAGATTAACCCTATATAAAGCTGCTCACCTGCCGGTGGAAATCTTGTAAAGAATATCTCATGTAAAACCGATGAAACCAGGTTGCAGCAGTGAAGAGAGCCGGCGATGGCCTAGAACGATATGAGAGCAATGAAACCGAAATCGGAGATACTAACGAACAGTTTGAGTGAAGTTCCGAGCCGAAAGAGGAATTCAACGCCTCTGGATAAATCATAAAGGACTTTTTCAAGAGGATAAGAGGAAGGAGAATGATACAATGCGGTGAGAGGAAATAGCCATTGACTGTCTCTCCTTATGGTCATGGTCGCGGTCAGAGTGAGAGTCTCAGTGAGACGGAGGATATTCTCGGTCACGTTGTTGCCTCTCCTCTCCTACTCAGTGTTCATCGCTCTCAGGTGTTCTATCACATCTATTCTATGCCGAACTTCATACAACTGTCTGCCCTGCTTTCTCCTCGGTCCAGTTTATTCAATTCTGCGCGGTGTTTTTCCTCCACGAAGCAGACGGACAAGTTTAATCTTTCGAAACTCTTTAAGCTCTCCCGCTTTCTGAATTCCATTGTACGTGATCTTTGGTTCTCTGCTGGCACGACGCATCATCAGTACATGTACCCTTCAGTCGAGACTCATGAAATGAACGCTAAATCCGCTCCGAACAGGATCTGGAACGACAGTACTTTGACCCTCAGTCAGAATGACTGAACCGTACATGAGAACATGAACATCACATGTCATTTTTTGAGACTCGGACTCAGTTCCAAAGATCTATCGATCTCTAACTACTCTACGATGACCGGTCAATCAGTGACTTTTCTTTTCGCGGTGCTTTCATACTTTGCCCAGAGATGAAGGCTCTTTATGCGGTTCAACGGTGATGCATGATTGCCTGCAAGGCTTGCAGCTCATACTCTCGGTGGGAGGTTGGCTTCGCTTCAGACCAGTCTAGACAATAGCCCGGACTTTTTATGTTTAAATTATATCGGCGAGTACATCCTATCGGCGAGATGTGTGGAGAGTTCAACGGAAGCGAAGGTGTGTGTAACAAATGTTAAATTCTCCTTCACATGGTCTAAAATAGCTGACGACCTAGCCGCTCTACAATATCTTCACAAATACAATATACAATGTGAGAGGTATCCGTTATCTCGTTCCTACTGGGTTGTCGGTCTATGTTGGTCTATCGATACCCGCCTCCGGCGCCCTGCGCAGCGGCCCGCTGGCAGTTCGGGCACAAGCTGTTTATGAGAGGATCTGTTTTGAGAGGTTCGGAGAATAGTTGGTAAGAAGTGTTAAGAAGGAAAGAAAACAACTCACTGTACTGTTCTGGGAATTGACGACTTGGAAGGTATTTAGGGAATTTAGCTCTGAGTTCTCTGATTGACAAAACGCGCTTACTATTGCCAACAGGTCTTGGAGCAATTCGGTCCACAGTTACTCGGATGAGCAACGCTGAATTTACAATACCGGTCTTCACAGGGAATCTGGCAGAAACGGATAAGCTTTATATAGGACTATTCTTTGGGACACTAACCAACTCATCTGGCTAGACGTCTGTCAGACAGGAATACGAAATATAACATTCTATAACAGACCAGTCTAATGCTATGCCCACAATGACTGTAAGTGTTTTGCACTCTACTTCCCTGTCAGTACACTGACGGAAACTGAAAACACAGAAGCTCGCACTGTCGTAATCTGCACATAAGATGGCTGCGTTTCCAGGGCAGAGGCTGAAGTAGGATATGTAGGTTTATAACTTTGCCAAACATACTGCTGCTTTCTTTTATACGCCTGACAACAATTCCAGAAGAACCGATATCTTCCTCTCAGGTCGTTCAGTACTGAGTACTGATGGTTCATCGATCAGGGTTCGGGCCGTTTGCAAATAACAACAGGCTTTTTTTCTTTGAGCCATTTTATAGAGACCGCGTCCCAAAATCACATCCTTTGGAATGAGATCCGACCAAGTCTTATATTGCGTCATCTACAGCCCGAAGAAAAGCAAGCCTTTAAACATACAAAAACATTCCGTGTGTGTCCCATCTCGGAAGACCGCAACTGTCTCCGAAAGCGACGAGCGCGAGTTGTGACCGATCCCACACTTGCTGCTCAAGTGTCCATTTCTGTAACTTGCTCGTCATGTACCCTGCTCAGGCGACCTCAAAAGGGTAATTGCCGAGTAATACTGTTATGTTCGTTCTATGTTCGTCCAATTTCAATCAATACTGCGGGCTGGAATTTTTCTCGGCAAGACGCTCTCACATCCCACATCCCTCGGAGGGATCATTTAACCAAGTACCAATCCGAAGTTATGCATCGGCGTGTGATCTCCGGACGGACGATCAACAAAGACGTGTTTACACCGTGTATTTAATCGATCACCACACGTAACACCAGATAGAATACAGATATTGACTAGTAAGTACATCTCTGAAGTCTACATTTTAGTCGAGATTTCTCGCAGAGTGCAAAGGCGCGGGCTATTCATGCTGCAAACATACCAACTAGATATTGACTGACACCCTCCGGCGTAAGACTTCCAACATCGGAGAAAACTAGAGAAATCAGATCGGGCCTGCAAATAGTTTTAGAGGGAGGATCATTGGAAGATCATGTTGTAAATTATCGACCGTACCTGGTGTAATCGACACCTGGGTTATTCTCAGCAATTTGCTCTTGTGTTATCTTGATTACAGTCGCAGAAGCAGAACTATCCGTGTCGAAGAGAGTAGACGCCGCTGACGTCAAACCGCCGGTAGAAGATGATATAGAGGTCCGTGGAGGTCTGTTAGAAGGTTGAGGGAACGAGAGGATACGAGGATTGTGGCTGGGAAGGTCGTATTGGGATAAAGGAAAAAGCCGATGAAATTTGTAGCTATATAACAGTCAGTCATAACATGCAGGGGTATTTGAGGAAAAGAAAAAGACCTTTCTGCAAGCGCATAGAATGGTTTGTTTGCAGCTTTTGCAATTATAGCGATCTGATTGCTTCCCACTGCGTTAACAAGACCACCGCTCTCGACCACAGCTTCAGAGCCCACGAGCACAAAGTCCACCTTCTCAATTGCATAAGCCACGGCAGAGTCTAGAACTACTGTGCATGGAATTCCAGCAGCAGCTAATTTCTCGGCTGACTTAATTCTATAATGTAGATCAAATATTCAGCGTCGAGCCAGAATCACTCTGAATTGGATAGAAGTTACTTACCCTAGCCCCCGCGGCCTAGCCTCCGTAACGTACACTGAGAAGTTTCAATGCATGAGAACACCACAGCTCAGTATCCACAAAGGCACCGAGCACATGCACCTGATATTCTTTTCTGTTTATGCGCCATGAGCAGTGTTTGCATTACTACTCGCGAGTACGAGTGGGTCAAAATCTCCAAGTTTGTATGTCAGTGTTGACGGTACGTTGCGTTACCTCACACCACTCACCACGGAACCATCTTTGATAAAATCAAACGCCAGGGCCGCAATCTTCTCTCGATAGGTCAAAGCCTCCTCGACGTACTTTCGCYCTTGACGAACGAGTTCTGTCCTGAGGTCAGAAAAGTTCTACAAAATGTTCGGACATCAGTTCTTTCGTGCTTAGGAGGGGGACCTCACCGCCGAATCATGTGGAAACAGCGTTATAAACTCAATGAACAGCTCGCAACCTGCACTCAAACTTATCGGATTTGATGACTGATTGTTCGAAGCTTCGGCTGCATTCTTCAATTCTTGGACAAGCTCAAACATTGTCCCAGCTAGCCATCGTGATGATTCACTGTAAAAGAACTGCGTTTCTACTTCCCGAAAGACGCACCATTTGACTTTTCCATAACTTCAGTCAGAGCAAGGATAGCTGCAAGCGGCGTTGAAAGCTTGAGAAGGGTGTAAACCTAAGATGAAGGGTAGATCGCGCTAAAAACTCACTTGTTCATCTTTCAGGAGATCCTGGTAGATTTTGTAGATGTCCAAATAAGACATGAGGTATTTTTTGTTCAGGGAACCGAGTGAAGCTTTAATTTAAGCAGTTCAAGTCAATAGACGTGCCACCGCCACTTTGATTGACCCAAAGACGATGAAATTATTCTCCAAGAGAAGTGAGCACTGAGCGCTGAGCAGTAAATGTAGAGGATCGTATCGAGTCATCAAAATGACGTGACATATGTCACAGTCACAGAAGCCACCTGTATTCCACGTGGATTTACCTTTCAAACTTCAAATTGTGGCGTTAGCAATAATAGCCTTCATCCGAGTTCTACATTCGGACTCGCAATCATTTTGAACATTTTAAGCCCCGTCGACTTGCACTTCTTCCGGGCTGACAGATTCGCATTCATGTTCTTCGTTCCGGTCTCATCGAAGCGAGAAACAGTGGCGCCCTAAGCGAGCCCTGAGACCTGAGAAGAGCAGAAGCCGTTTCGGAAGTATTTTTGAGTTGTAACACTTTAAAAATTGTTTGGGGTCGAGTCGGGATTAGCTCCAAAAATGATCCTTTAAACAGACCACGCGGAAAAAGAAGGGTCGGTAAGAATTTACGGCAGTCAAGTCCAGGATTGCAGTCCAGGTTTCAGTCCTCGACCATGCGTGGCGCGCGCTACCAACATACAATACGCGTAGAGATAGCCGCTACTTAATATTTATGTATGGTCGGCAAGCTCAACGCCGAACGGGGACCTGAAGAGGCGAAGCGCCGATATACTTAATACAAGCCGTGTAAAAAAAGATCTTCAGCGTTGGAACAGTTTTGATTATTCCTTAAGCTCTGACAAGGACGTTCCCTTTGCCTCACTTCGCGGGCGGCTGGTCATGCTAATGTATTGCGGACATAGAGGGCATCTCAGATTCGATTCGGCTTGGATGTTTCAAGTATAACGGGTTGCTACAGGAACGGACAAATTGTTGAGGCCCGCAAGGGTGAAGCGGCACTTTCGTGGGAGAGCCTGAGGCGTACCCTGTGTGACGACTGTGCAGAGTTGAAGGTGTACGAGAGGAAACAATATCTAGACTTGATATAGAATAAGGCGCGACGGGGAGCCAGGCGACGGCATGTAGAAGCCGCCAAATTTTGCTCGGATTAGGAGAGAAAAAGTAGCCCAAAAAGGAAGTTTGGGGCAGAAAATTGCCAAAAAAGGAAAAGGGAGGCCGTCCATCGTAAAACGTGTTTTGGCCCCGACCAACACAAAAAATGGTCCGTCATTTTTATATATTTTTCCCCTTCCCGACAAGGGAGCCGCCCCTTCCCATCGCGCCCCTACATAAGGCCTGCCCTGGGTTATGCTCATCCTCCATTTCCCTTCCTCATATTCAGCTCTTCGACTGTTCTTGTAATTTTTTTAATATCTTATCCTGCCTGCTTGCACAGCGTTTGGCGTCTGTGATATCTGTAAGAATGCCCTTGGTCCTTAATCGTATTTTTTTTTCTCTCGCTCAACGCCCGATGCAGTCCTTTCAGCGCGCATCCAACGTTCTTTAGATCATCCTTTTTGCTCGCTATGCAGGCTGGGCAGCCTAAGCCGCGGGCGGAAGTTGTTTTTTCGAGTGATGTGCGAAATATGGATGATTGGGCAAAGAGGACTCGTATTCCCTTAACCACCGCAGATGCCCTCGGTACCACATATGCACGTGCCCATCGTTGGCTTCAAACACTGCGTATGCAGCTCGTTCGACAACACAACTGGGCAGATTCTGCTCCTGCAGACCCCCGCATGCTATTTTCTGTTGAAACTTCCTCGATTTGGCGTTCTTCTGTTGGGTTGCCGGCCGGCCCTAACTTAAGGCTCCAACTTCCTGTTCATGCCAGCTCCTTTTTCTCTCCTGAACGACGCGTCCAATGGCAGATGGTTTTCCATAGCGACATTTTCGAGTCCGTCCGGAAAATTTGTCCACCCATCAACGACATTCTCAATCTCATCCAATGCTTGCTTACTGGCGTCGTCACTCTTGTCTTCGACGAACATCTTCCGCAAGGGATATATCGGACTACTCGCGGCTTACCTCCTGTAGCCTGGGTCAATGCCAACGAGGCCATGCTCATCGATATCTTTGGCACTTCGCATTTCAGGGCTTTACGGAAAGCTTGTAATGACACGGAAACCGCGTTCAAACTTGAAGTCTTGCCTTACCGTCGTTGAAACTCTTTGTCTCTGGCCACAAAGTTCTCTCGCCATCATATTCCTTGGATTCTCCATAACTGCACGGCCTGCTTGAGCAGGGCCCTGCCCGCAAAATTGTTGTGACCCCTTCTTTATCTTATAATCATTGGGAAATTACTCTTGCCCCCCTTTAGTCCTTTCTATCGAATTGCTGTTCTCAAATTGCTTTCAACCTTTGTATCATCCTGCACGCTATATTCCTTATATTGACTCTTACGCAACATCTTTCTCTACTGCACATATAACTTAAATTTGCCCCCTCTACGTATCGCCGCATTTTATTACTCATCGCATCTAATTCGTTCAAATTTCGTCCGTATGTATCATTGAAATTTTGGTCTGTTATTCATAGTAGTTATGCCCTATACCGTATGGTCGAGTAAAAAACTATGATTCTTTTCTTCTCGCTAGTGGCGAACTTTGTAGAGGCCGTATTTAGTCAAGCACTTAACATAATCTGAAGAAAAAAAGGGTCAAGCGCTGAACTTGCTCAAAACTTGCTTCTCATTTGCATCATGTCTTCTACTGTTCTCTGTCAGAGCGCCTCTTGCCCGAATGGCAATCCTCCCTCACGCTTGGAATGTCCTACTTGTAACAAGTGTGTTGCCACAACTGTCGAGTCTTCGCTGGCTGACTGGTTACCCTAGACTGGGTATTCGAGGGTCCTTCTTTTGCGGGCAAGAATGTTTCAAAGCAGGCTGTGAGTTCACAAACCCTGCTCAATGTCGATGTTTCTTACTCAAAAGCAGGGGTAAGTCTGACGGCTTGCCAGTGCCCAACATCTCGATGACGCACCGCCTATCCAACAGAAATCGCACAAACTCATCCATGATCTCGCAAGAAAACCGACATCCACAGCTAATGTAGGGGGCGCTGGTGCGTAATGTTCATGGATATCTCGACTTCAGTCGTTATCGATCTTGAATTGTCATATAGCCGATGCCTACAATCCATTTCCAAACTATGCCTTCACCGGTCCAATTCGACCATTGTATCCCTTGTCTTCCAAACGTATTGTGCCGGACCACATACTTCGACCGGACTATGCCAGGGATGGTATGTAGGATCAGGATTTGTTTCGTCAATGAATTTTTTTTGCGAGCTTATGACTGGCGTTTTATTTCTGCAGGGAAACCCTTATCTGAAATCAAAGAAGCTGGTCGGGCTCCTCGTATTCTGAATGCCGAGGAGCAGGAGAAAATGAGGACAGTATGCCGGGTATGTGATATCTTCACCTTACAGTAAACTTCTCCCGCATCTGAACCGACTCGTTCAGTTATCGAGAGAAGTTCTCGATATTGCTGCTTCACATATTCGACCTGGAATTACAACGGATGAGCTAGATGAAATTGTTCATAATGCGTGCATAGAGCGGAACGCTTATCCGTCTCCATTGAACTACCGAAACTTTCCCAAGTCGGTTTGCACGTCAGTCTAGCGGGTCTATCATCGCCCAGCGGTTCACTTACAACTCTTGATATAGGTCCGTAAATGAAGTCATCTGCCATGGAATTCCCGATCAGAGAAGGCTCCAAGAGGGAGATATCGTCAATGTTGGTGCGTAGACCAAATTCCTGGTTGCATTTACTCTACTCACATTGGGTCAAGACGTATCGGTGTTCTACGATGGTGACTGTCTTCAAATTTTATTTCCATATCCAGCTTTCTGATCACTCGATACATCATTCATCAAGGGTATCATGGGGATCTCAACGAGACTTACGCTGTCGGCCAGATCGATGAGGACTCCAAAAAATTAATTAGGACATGTCGTGAAAGTCTCGACGAAGCTATCAAGCTATGCAAACCAGGTGCTCTATTTCGTGACCTCGGAAAGACCATGTGGGTACTCTTATTTGTCGTCCTACGAGTATCTGCTACTCTAGTGCTCATCCTTATTATGATCGTTTCTTATCACCGTTACTTAATCCAGTGAATCAATCGCACGGTCGAATGGGTGCGCTGTGGTGCGAACATACACTGGACATGGAATTCACGAACTTTTTCATTGTGCTCCGAATATACCGCACTATGCCAAGAATAAGGCAGTTGGGACCATGAAACCTGGCATGGTAGGCGATCTTCATGTTCTGTGGCGTTTGAGTTAAGCTATATACTTTACGCTTCGTTTAGATTTTTACTATAGAGCCGGTGGGTGGTCATACAAATTTTGATTTGTCTCGATTTAGCTTATTCTTATTCTAGATGCTCAATCTTGGCCATAACTGGGGAGAAGTTCACTGGCCAGATAACTGGACTGCTACTACCGTTGATGGTAAGCGCAGCGCCCAATTTGAAGAGACTTTACTGTAAGTTTATTCGCATATGTTCTCGGCTGATCTTGACTGCCTTTGTTCAGGATCACGGAAACGGGCGTGGAGGTCCTAACCGCGGGGAAAAAACGAGATCTGTAATGCCTCCGCTTTCTGGCCTCTTTGAGCTTTAATTTTTTTGGTTCCGCGGAGGCAAATAATCGAATACGATTTGTAGACACAACTGAGATGGACATGTGAAGCGGATGGATCATCCTAGGCCATCATTTATCTTAGCGTTATTTTTTTTTGGGTCTGCAATCGATACGTGTACCTTGCTTTCTTTTTCATCCTTCTCGAAAGAGACGAATGAAAGTCCGGGCCTCTCATAGTTCATCGGTGTCTTTGAGCAACGTGGAATTCCCGCAGACGATATTCACACATTTCCGCCTACGGCCCTTCTAAACATGAGTTTGAGAACGGTACTGTTGCTCACAAAAGCAAGACTGATGCACGTAGATAATGTCATTGTCTTGAAAAATTAAACCTATCACATTGCCCAGAAAGATGCTGATATTATTCATACATTGTCCTGCTCTAGAACTAGAAAGCTTGTAGTGAATATATATATGTATAGACATCTGTGCCTCAGTCCATCTTGATTTGTCCATTTTTTGTTTGACGAGCTTCGTCATTAAGATCCCCAGTAGCCTCTGCAAAGGGCTCCTGTGGATCTACAGCGGCTATACGTTTCACTGGAATATCATCCGAAAGGCTAGGCCTGCGGTCTCGATGCCCTGGTCGAGAATGTAAACCATCGTCTTCACTAGGTGATAAAGTCGGAGGAAGAACAGCTGTAGTAGTAGACTGTGCCAACGAGGTAAGACGTAGCCGTTGCAAATCGGCATACGAGCTGGTGCGACTGCGAGACTTGAAATTAGATTTGAGGTGGTCGTCGTGCCCTGGCAGAAGACCAATAACATTGTCGTAATCGCCCGCGTCCTCTTCATCCGAATCTTCTGGAGTCCCGGCATAACTATGTTCTTCCCCAGTAAATCCCCCCCATGCACTCGTTCCGCGTCTAGCACTTTTGCTCCAACCGAAAAGTCGTTCATCAATCCAGGTCATAGGGTGCGTCAGGCCCAAACCTTGAGCGTCGACAGCACCAGTGCTACTCTTCCTTCGCCACAAGCCTGGAGTGCCACTGGAAGGAGGTGCACTTGCTGAAGGAAGTATCCGCCACTTTAGGTGAATGTCAAAAATAATATACATTTTGCGTGTTATGGAAGACAAACCTGGTTGAAGTCTTCGTACAATTTTGGTCCGAAATCATTAATGAGGTCAGCCACTTCGTTCGAAAGCTGCTCTCTTCTGGCTTTGAGTTTATCCAAAGAACGTTGTTGCCCTGGAATCAATGCAACCACTAATGGTCGAAGTGATCTACGAAGCAGCAGTGTGAGTCTGCTCATACCGCACAATCCTCATTGCTTACTTTAGAACATCCATCCCAGCTTCGCCAAATTTGAGGGCGGCATAATTCATAAAAGGCAACGCCATAAACACTAAGAGTGGCGTCATGATTCTCCACTTCAGAGGGGCATGAGCACGAATGGCGACAAGGGTGGCTAGGAATGCATAGAGGGAATACAGCAGAGGGGCCACTCCAAGCGAGATCAATACTTTCCAAGTTGCCAGCACATCACGACCGGCCAATTTGACAGTTGAAGCAGCAAGTGCCTCTACATACACCAGTCAGTGCATGAATTACCCCATTACTGTTTCACATTACCTTTCGCTCTCTTTCTGGACAATATAGACGCGAGGATAAACATTGGACCATTCAGGATGGTTCCGGGAAGAGCAAGAATGGTCCAGACAATCAGGAGGCCAAGACGATATGTCAGAAGGCCTAGCGTTTTCCAGCTTGCTTTTTGTGCCCGGGGAACCTAGAAAAGTTGACGTTAGCATGAGATCCAGAACCTGTGGGTATAATCATACCTGATGATCACGTAAACCCAGGTCTCGCAACAGACGGTTATATTTCAGAACGTCCTGGCGTAGCTTTTGAACACGAGGCTCGTCTTTGAAATGAATATATCCTTCTAGCAAACGTCTATTTAGCTCAACGACTTGACCTAACGTTAAGTGTTGTGCCGGTGTTTTGTATAAGCGTCGGACGGCTTGTATAAGCTGAAAAAATGAATGGAAAGTACTCAGCCTTGTACCAGAATCTCATTGAGAAAATCGAGAACATGGCTTACCATAAGGGTGTCATAGTCTGGGGCTCTTACTGTGACAGTCTTCAGAGCGTCGTAGATAAGGTCAAGGAACTTCCCGACAGCTTCCCGCTTCTGCGAACCACCTTGCTTGAACATCTCGATAAATTCGGCAGGAACGTCAAGAGCAGTCCCAAATTCGATTACAGCCCGTGAGCGGAAGCGATGTGCATGGAAATAAGAAAATCCAACGGGAACAATTTTAACTTGAACACTGGGATCGTTTGCCATAGCACCCAGGGCCATGACCGACACTCCGGCTTTCAGTGGTAGAAGATCCGTACGATCATGACTGCCGCCTGGAATGCGTGTCATTCGCGAATCTTCAGCTGGGTTTGTGGTGAACAATCCTCACCTTCAGGAAATATCCCAATACTTCCACCACGCTTGAGAGAATCGTAAACGTAGCGATACATTTCCTGTTGGTCAATATAAGGCAGCGTCTTATACTCCAACCCAGCTTGACCTTCTGCACGCAGCTCTGCAACCTTTTCACGTATTCTGGCCGTACCCTTGCCACTTTCACCGCCAAACTCCCGTTTTACTTTTAGCTCTGTATCAGAGATGACCTCTACAACTTCTGCAACCGCGTAATTGACTGACTTGGGTAGTAGAATCTGCATACGAGGGCGAAAGTTGGCTGTAAAGTGAGTGCCTTCTCCAAGTACTAAGCACGGATCGTTCTCGGAGAGGTAGACTCGTCCTGGTCCTGCCTTCGCATTGTCGGCTGCGCGCGAGACAGGGACTACACCACGTCAGGCGAAAGATCTAAGCAGTAACATCGATGGGAGACATACTGCTTTCCATAAGACGACTGAAAAACCCGACGAACTTCCTCTCCATGCTCTTAGCCGCAGTAAGAAATTGAACATGCCGACCAGTCTCTTTGTACACTTGCAAGCTCAAAAGCAAAGGATCAAGAAACTATAGAACATGATCATCCAAAACTGAACAAAAAGGACGTCAAAAGTAAATACCTGATTGTTATGAGGTGCGCCTACAAATATGACTGGACCATCAAGAGGAATATTGAAGGCACCCCTAGGGCGAATTTCACGGAAAAAAATATTGACGACTATCTTCCAGAAGAGCATAGAGACATCATAGCTGACATGAGAGGAATCGTCAGTGGACTGGTGAGACATGGCGAAGGAGAAGGAGAAGGTTGCAAGGCATGAAACTGAGTACAGCCTTTGGGGTTCAGTCACGGTCTAGCAATGAACTCGAATTCTATTAAAGTATGACGTTGGGGAATCCCTCACTATACACCCAAACATGTGTAAATACATAAACTGCTGAGAATACAAAATGTGTAGATGCTATAAGATGCAAGACTATTATACTGGCTAACCGAAGGTATCATTCAGAAGTGAGAAAGTAAAGAAATTAGCTCAAAGAAGTCCGTGGCGATGAAGCGCGCCCATGAGACGAGCCGTTACTCTGTGTACTAGATCGATATTGGAAGAGGTCGTGTAACCTTGAAAGTTTGTCTTGAGCGTCTGACATCTGCGGTGGACTTGCTCTGCGTGGCGAGCGAGGGGAGTGCTCGGGTTGTATAGGTGAAGTAAGAGGCTCCGGTTGTTTGGACTCAAGCTCTGCTCAATCAAAATTAGAATCAGATTTTAGAACGGTGTAGACGAACTGACTTGACAGGGTATCAGCAACCGCCACCTCCCTTTCCTGGTCTTCTGCCGCGCGACTTGCCAGTGCACGATTGATATACTTTCGGAAAGCAGCGCCCGTAGACTCTAGCATCTTCTCAACCCGCGGGCGCTTATGCGGATACGCTTTCAAAAAGTGGTGAAGCTCTGTAATCCCTTCCTTATGTAGAGCGCCGGTCGTTTCACTCGATATATGTCCAATGATAATGAGTAATTGAGCATCAGGATCTGGCTCCTCAACTGGAGGAGGATAGCCACCGTGACCGTTCAAAGATACAGGGCTATTTCGACGACTAGGGGATGAATGACGATGATCGGCAGAAGTGACAGAAGAGGCAGTCTCGTGGGGAGATATAGGTCGACTAGATGTCGCAGATATGGGCCGAGAAGATCGTTGGTCGGCGTCCATTTCACTGCGGCTCGGGGGAAGGTCAGAGTTTGCCCGCGCACTTGAGTTGAGAATCCGATAAACGTATGGATACACTATTGTGGCGGAGGGATCGTCAAATGACGCTGAGAGCAACTCGTAAACATCATCGCCATAATGAGCTGGAAACGATATGATCAACGGTTCTTACACGTATCAAAATAATTAACTCACCGACTACATGCTGAATAATAACTTTGATCGTCCTCAACGGCATGTCTCCGCACGGCACTTTATTCGTCGCTCTTGCTCTCCATTCGTTTGGGGGAACAGATTGAAGGAAGTGTTCAACTGCTGGGAAAAGCTCGACAGGATCAAGCTTCTGCTCGCTCAAATCCTGTGGGATACTTCTAGCCAATTTCCATACACATTTAAGCACCAACTCTGCAACCTTTGCTTCTTGAGAATCAGACAGGGTCCCATTGACCGGGAATGGTTTGACGATTTGGAGTAAAAGGCCGAAAAGGGCACGAAAGATTGACATTCTTCTCCCAGTAGCAAATAACCGTAGAATAATCATGTTGATGAATCGAGACAGGTCTTTGACTTGCTTGACTGGACTATCGTCCGTTTCGAGAAGGCGAAGGGTAAGCTCCTCAAGTAAGGACGTCAAGATGTCGACAGTGAGTGACTCTGCTAAGAACGGGTGGTCACAGAAGTTATTTAAAGTTTGAATTAGGTGCTTGGCCAAGCGGAAATTTTCATCGATAGCAATATCCTCCGGCCGTTCAAAAATATGAGCCATCTGCAGAGTAATAGTCTCAATAAGACCTTCCGTATGTTCTGCCAACTCCTGATATTGTGAAGAACTGCTTCCTGCATCTGCGCCAACACTCAAGATCTTCTGGATCTTTTTGAGAGCATCAACACTTCGAGATGGGTCGCTACTCAAGATACTGGAGATAGTGATTGTGATATCTTCTGGACCCGGCGTAGTGAGCTGTGGCGCGTCCTCCTCCAACTCGCCATTGGCAGGGTAAGAGCCCGGCTCATGTGTGGTTACAGGCTCCAGTGATAATTGTGAAGATGGCTGGGAGAGGTGAGAACGCGGGCGGCCCAAGCGTGAAGGTAAGGCACTCTTCGGCCGGCTGAGACCTGTCGGAGAGGCAGGGGTCGGAAGATGAGACGATGCAGGGGTATGGGAGGTGGTAGGAAGCTTGGAAATTCGCGACGAACTCGGTTGAATCGAGGGCGTGGGAGAAGTTGAGCGAACTGTATGCGCTGGAGATGCAGGCCGGGCAAGCCTTGATGGGCCGACAGCCGGACTTGCAGGGCGAGGAATGCCCCCAATTCGGCTAGTTAACGCTGGAGATCCAGGTCTCGGAAGTCCGCCAGTGATACGTCCTATCTGAGGCGGCACTAAGATTTCAGGTTTCTCCTGGCCACTGGGACCAGTAACCCTCCGTAAGCGCTCCTCTAATTGCGTTTTATCCTTTGCTGGTAACGGTCCAACCAGCGCCCAGATCTTGTCGCCAACGAGGCTATACCCCTCACTGCATGATGATGAGTTACGATAGTAATTAGCTGAACAAAAGACCTACCTCAATGTGCTAAGAGCAGATTTGCGGACGGAAGAATCTTTGTCGGAAATCATGGAAGCAATGACTGGGAAAGCCTTCGAAGGCTCGCAAGCACTCATGCCAGACTTCTTCAAAAGACTGCCTAGTTCATCCAATGCACCTTGTCGTGTCTTTGCCACTTTGGATTTGAGCCCATGATCTAGAAGTAGTTGAAAAATGCGGCTATATGCATATACTTTCGGGAGAGATTGAATGATCTGCTGCACACGGACCCGGACCTGTTCTCGAGCGTCACCCAACTATGACAAGAGTGAGAAATATGCTACATTCTGACTTCCAGGGTGAGATTACAAACCTTGTAAACTATAGTCGGGATGAAGCACAAAGCCTCGTTATCTGTTAATTGGCAATTAACAGCACGCAAAAATGCTACGATGCTTTCGACCAGCTCAAGGCATTTCGATATCAGGTTCGGTTGCGGCTCATGGAGTTTGATGGAAGCATATTTGAGTGGGAGATCGAAGTTAGCCAAGCATACCGCTTCTGACGAATCATCGCCGCCTTGGGCTTTACTGAACAGTTCACATAGTACAGCCAAACCATTGATATGGTCGTTGACGGCGTTGTGATCATGGCTAAAAAGACGTGACAGAAGTTCTTTGGAAGCATGAGCCTCCATCTGGTTATGTAATGCTTCTGCAAGATCCTCCCTTGTTGGTCCGCCTTCGTTAATCCATCGACTCGAATCTTTGCCGCATCGCATCCTCCTCAAATCGGAATTTACACCCGACAATGGTAAAGTGGGCGCGACAGTCGGTATCGAGGCTGCGGGTGTTTTAACTGATGATGCGGTAGCACCCGGACGCTTGAGGCCTCCGTTTGGTGCCTTTGACAGCCGGGACGGTGGAGGCTCAGTAGGTGTGTCAGCTCTAGATTCAGGCTGACTACTACCTGGGGGAATCTTGCGCCTTATACCTGCCAATTTGGTACTTGCAGGTTTTGAGACCATGCTTTCAGCTGCAGGAGAAGGAGAAGGAGGCGGAGGTGACACTGAAGATGTAGATGGCGGAGCAGGTGCTTTCGATTTGCTAGCGTTCGGCACAGAAGGCTCGGTAATGGTAGGGCGTGCGGCTTGAATGAGGGGGACAGCAGTACTGCGAGATGCGGGCTTTAAAGAATTGGTTTGCTGTAGAACATAGTCGAACCCAGCACATGCAATCAGGGTTGGCAGCATGCCTTGTGCTCCCTTCCGTACGTCGGTGTTTCGATCGTCAAGAGAAGCAACGATGGGAGGGACCCAAGCACTCAGATCCAGACTAGGTGACGGTTCGTGCTCCTTAAACCAATCTGAAATCCAGTGTAGTAAAGTAGCCTTCTGTAAAGGATTGGTGGTTTCGAGTCCCGACGTGAGCCCAGGAACTAGAGAATCCAAGCCTTCACACGCAGTAGCAATGGCTGTCAAGGTGGTGAGAGCTGCCTGACGAATGGGTGCCTTCTGGTCTGACAGGACTGTCGCTACCGGTAACACGAAAAAGCGATTTTGTTTTTCGAAAGGCTTCCCCATTCCAGTTGCCACACGAGCCACAATGTCCAAAGCTAAAGTCTGCACAGCCTTATTCGTGTCCACAACTCTCGCTTTGAGTACTTGTGCGAGTTCACCTGCCGTGAATATAAGTATGAAAACACTATTCCATCATGTCCACAGAGCGCTTACCTATACTTGGCTTGAGACGTTTATTGCTACCTTGATCTAGAATACTTTGAAGGGTTTCTAAGGCTTCTTTTTTAGTCTTCCAAGCATCGCTTTTAGCGTCCGCAAGTATTGAAGTGCCCTTCAGTAGGCTGTCGATCTCTACACGAGGGAACAGGTCATCCAAAGCATCACCTAGACCACCCCCCTTAGGGGTCGATGCCACTGGCGCAGCCGCGACGTCCGCAGAGACACGAGTGGGATCTGGAGGAGAGGTGCCTTCGACCTTATCGAACTCAGATGCGATCGTGTTCAGTAATTGAGGATTGAGATCTTCCAACAAATCTTTGATGCCTGGTTGGATATCCCCGGTCAAAATGGCAGTTTTTCATAAGCGGAAATACAACATACTAGACCCAGCAAATAGTTTGAGAGTCACCAAAGTCTTGGTGGCACTAGTTCGTACAGAGGCATTTGAATTCTGCAATGCGGTCTTCAGAAAGTCGATAAGACTTCGGAGTGTTAATCCAGCAATTCCGAATTCTGTGAGAGCAGAGTTAACCCAGGTGATCGCGTCTGCCAGAACTTTTGGAGCTTTTTGCTTGGACAATGGTTCGTAAGCTATACAAGACCAATATTCAGTACATTCAGAGGGTAGCACGAGCGGGTGGGAGAGGGCTATTACCTTGGTTTAACACGAACTGTAAAGAGGTCTTCTCTCCGAATACTAAAAGGGTATCACCAGCGGGCTTCTTCAATTTCATGTCTCCCAACTTTTCGGCCATATGAGGCACACAGAGGGCCACACATGACCGTCCAAATAAAGAAGATCTTTCAGCTAACATGCTGCATATGCCATAGATTTTTGCGGAAACCTGTTGTATGGAAGATGAAGAAAATATCCAAATGAATTCGAATAAGCCTTACCTGAAAGTTCTTCTCTGACCATCCTTTCTTAGCCAAAGCGCGAACAACCACCTCTGCGTCAACATCGGCTACGACACCCTCCAGCCAGGTGTTCATTTCATCAAGAGCAGCCAATCTCGTCTTCCAGTTTGCATCCCCAAGATCTGCTAAAATAGATGCAGGTATTAGTTCAGTGGCAAGAGATTCTGCATCTTCCGGTGTGTGCTTGTACTTGAAAGAATCCAATGCTCCAGGGGCGGAAGGTGGAGCCGCCTTCGAACCCTTTGTTGCTGCAGTGGTTGGAGGAGGCTTCTTGGATGAAGTTGCAGAAGCAGAAGGAGGAGCAGGAGTGGAGCTGCTAGGACCATTCCCGGTAGTGGTCTTGGTCTTTGCCGCCTAAAGATAAATCAGAAAAGCGAATATCTGAATCGTGAGGCTAGGACGTACGAGCAACCTCGCTGGAGGTTTCGCAAGCTTCTTTGAAGGTTCAGGTCCGCCAGGTACATCATCAGATGGTGGAGGTGAAGACGGTCTGACTGCCTTTTTCTTGGGAGGGGCAGCAGGTGGCGGGGTGGGTTTCGCCTGCGGAACGGGTTTTGGAGGGCCGCCGCTCCCAGCCTTGCATTTGACCGTCGCCTTTTCGTATGCTTCCTTGATCTTTGCTTTCCTAACTTCTGCCAAAGGCTCAATGACAGCATTAAGAGGCCGTTCTCCCACCATCTTCATCATGGTCCCTAAACAGACAGCAGCTTCATTACGTGCTCCCTCAAAGCTATCCTCTAGCAAACTAGCGAGGCTTTCTGCAAGAGGTTTGATCTGGGCTGGTTGGATGGGGTTTTTGGATGTAGCTAGACATCTGCCCAGAAACTTCAGCGTACCCTCTTTAACTTGAGGATTCTTGTGCGCTAGCGCCGGTCCAAGGTCAGGAATGATGTCAGGTAGAGTAACCTATAATACCAATGAGATTAAGGATATAAAAAAGTTGCAGGTAACCTACAGTATGAAATACGGCATCCAAGGCTGCGCCAATAGCATCTGTCACATTCGCTTTTCGTTCCTTTAATCGTTCGAGCAGAGGAGGAACGACAGATTCTCTGTATCTGGAGAAGGAGGACATCATGCCTTTTGCTAATGTCTCTAAACAGTTTGCTGCTGTCATGACACAATTAATGTTCGCATCAGATTGAACCCTGGTAGCTAGAGCTTTTGCGAGTTCTCCTAATTCTGGAGCTTCCTTGATGCGTGGAGTAGCACCTAAAACTGTCAATAGATCGTCTAGGACTTCTTTTCTTTCTTTCCACTTAGAGGAGGTTATGGCGCTCGAGAAAGACGCAGGAATTTTGGAGACGATGTCCTCTGGTTCGGCAAAAGCGCGTGGATCTAAATCCGCTGCTTCTGTAAAAAGAATCTTGAGTGAGCCGGATTAACGAACACGCAGAGCCAGTCACCTATATTTTCACCAGCGTCGCCCGAAGCCTGCTCGCCGTCTACACCACCACCTTCTGCTGCTGCCTCAGCTTCTCGCGCCTGCGCGCGCGTCATGCGCTCTGGCTTTAAAGTACCTTTCCCCTTGCCCTCTTTCTCCATTTTCTCGAACGCCTCCTTCAATTCCTTTACTTGAACTGGTTTCAAATCCGCCAGCCATGCATCGATTCCAGGGCCGATGTATTGATACAATGTATGGGTGAGAAGCGTTCCTTCGGCACGAACCGTCTTATCACTGTGAGCAAAGATCTTCGGCAACACTTTAAGCACAGGGGGAGGTGGAGTAACCGCAACACCAAATAGTCTAAGATCAGTCAGGGAATAGAGCTCATTAGCGACAACAAGACCTTCAGACGCGTAGTAGATGTATCATTCTCACCGAATAATTTCCCTCAGTGCTACTACGCACCCAGCGACTGTTTTTGGCTGTTTTGCACCTAGTCCGGGTAATATGTCGCCCTAGTATAGAACTTCAGTACTTGGATCCAGTCACGACGTGACCATACTCACCACAACCCCAGCACCTCCATTCTCAACCTCGACGTATTGGAATGTCAACTCTAAGGCTTGATTCTTCGTTCCTGCCCTTGCTGAACCAAAACATTTATCCACTAACGCGGGAATTACGGCTTCTCTCGTTTTCGCCGCCGTTTCCCCAGCAAATTTAACATACGCCACCAAACATTCCACACCCTTCTCTTGCGCAACTGCATTGGAGTCCGTAGCGATTTTCTTGAGGAGATCTGGATTACTGGTATACGGCTTGAATGCTGGATCAGAGTCTGATGCAGTGTTTTGGAAAGTCTTGACGAGAGTTTCGTAGGCGCTGACGCGAGCTTTCCAATTCTTGTGAGCTAGTCGATCAGCCACCGGCATGGACGAAAAGTCCTCCTCTTGAGAGGGTGGCCCGTCCATGGCGAAGAATGTGCTGAGAAATAATTCAAGTAGACGTCAGATAAGAAATTAGAGTAACTCTTGAACTTCTTCAACTTGGGCTACTGTGTGATCTCACGTGGACTGATGTCATCACGTGCAGGTATCCTCTAGCCTGCTCTGGAATCTAATTCCTGGGTGTATCTTAGTTCTAACTTCCAACTACTTATCTCCAACGATGTTGCATCGCCAGCGCGTGTTATCTCCTGTATTACCTTTTGAGCGAGACTCTTTGGCGCGACAACATCATACAACTGTGGACGGTGTCTTAAAAGATCTCAAGTCATGCTCGCGCCGAATGCAAAATTTCATGGCGGTCTTCGCAGACGAAGCTAGGCTCTTGCAGCGGTTGTATTATAAGAACAAAAATCAGCATCGCGCTTCTCTTTTTCTTCGACGCGTTGTTGAAATTATCAAATACACGAATCGACTAGAAGACCTGAAGTTACTGTCTATGATTGATGGCCTTCGTCTCTCGTTCTTCCACGAAGTTGATTGTTCGAGGTGAGCTTGCTTGCTATAGGACTTATCCACGCCTTCAACGCCTTCAGATAGTTCAAAGGCCCTCAAAGGCCCTTGGGTCCAATACCCAGATCAGACATACGTCTCTCGTGTTGTGGATCGGCTTGTAGCTGCTTCTTCGTTGGCTACAAAGGTTAGCTAATTATTATTGGCTCATGAAATTATGTATGCTCAAGTTCCTCTTCAAGATGCATACAGTATTGTGCAAAGCTTACCAGTAAGGGTTAAGCAGTGACTTGCACGGCGCACTGACGTCAATCTCCAGGTCTTTCTCACTTGCCATGCAAACAGGAGCTTTCATCCAGTTCATTTTGACTCTAATTGCCATCTCATCAAGAATGGCAACATTAATATTAGGCATTGACAGCTCGTTGCAACAGACGGTATCAATTGCCAAACGTCTGCACCTTATTTACAAGGTAATGCCCAATAAACCCTCCTATTTTTTGAGATTTTGACGTATGCTGCAGCCTCTATCCTCGAATACTTCTGCTGAAAGCACTCCCCACTCTTCGAATACGAATGTTACTGGAAATGTTGATAACTATTCGGTGACGAACTCCGCATCTTTAATCGAGTCGGCCACGAGAACCCATGATCTACGTAAGTTATTCCATGTCTAATGTCATATCTTTGTCTAACTCTCTGTAAAAACAGCGGTCGAGCGGAAAGTTGTCCGACACACGTCCGGTATTCATTGTACAAAGAAAGGTGTCCAGAAAGATTCAGACGCTCGATCCAAGAGAAGTAGGAAGAAAGATGAAATTGATGAAATCTTCGGATTCTAGCGCTTCAGGTGTGGAACTTACCTATGCGGTGGGTGCACATAAATACTACTTATGAGAACAGATCTTGATGGTAAAAGTCAAAAGGAAAGGAGCAGTTTTACATCATTGTTTCAACTAGAGTACTTCCGTCAGCCTATTTCACTTCTAATCATTAATGGATTTGTCAAATGAAGGGCAATAATAATCTGTTTGAATTGCATTAGAATCAAGTGCTGCCCAAAGACAGACTTGAAAAAAAGTGGGGGCTTAAGTATATGAGAGTGAGCTTTGTTTCGGAAATACTAATGTTGAAATGCTCCCTGCCTAATAGAGCCCAGATGCGTGTAACGTATTTAGGTCGGGGCATAGGTCTTAAACTGATTAATTCGACCTTTAGAAAACTCACGTAGATTGGAGAATCTGAAATAAAAGAAATAATGTTGAAGTGGGTCAGACTCGGATTCCGTCAGAAATGGGTCCCGCTGAGGCTGAGGCTGAGCGCTGAAGACTCGGGGCAGGCGTCAAGTGCAGGAGCCGCTAAAAAAGACGCACGTGGCAAAAATAATATTCGGGCCTGTGGAATAGGTGAAGCGGACAGGGCATATACAACGATTAAGTAATCCAACGCAGTATAGTAGCAGGCAAATAGTAGGAAATAAGTAGTAAACGTTAATAAACACGCATCACGGGGTGACTCAACATAGCTGAGTCGGTATTTGCGTACCGCCCTCACAAAGGCAGCAGTCGCAGTACTGGTCCTGGTACACCAGTACTGCTGGCTCGCATCGCCTAGTATGCTCATACTATGCTGTTTAAAAGTGTCAAAAAAGAATTTGCAGAAATTCTGCACCACCTCTCTTCAATATGTGTGTTGGAATTACTTCGATGTATATCGTGGAATTACACTCAGTCAGCATTTGTATATGCTCACTCAGCTATCTTGCATGTACCATGAGGAACATGGTCAGCAGTACTAGGAACTAGACGTAGAATACTATACTTATTAGTTAGTGTTAGCTCTACTAGTATAAGAGCACCATATGCTCTTTTCGCATACTTGACAGTTACATATGCTTGCCTCGTGTAGTCTTACTCAGTACTTACTTGGCGTTATATCTTTAACCATGCCCTATGCCCTATGGTAGATAAGCAGCATGTATAAAAGTACCTCGTAGTCCTTGCTAGAAGGACAAGCTGAATATTCATTCATCTTTACTCGTCTACAACTTACAGTTGAGCCCAAAGCTCCTACAAGTGAT